>CABFOW010004753.1:0-51586 GCA_902141385.1 Timema californicum | reverse complement strand
GCAAATCTTGGCGGCTTGTGGGCACTTTAACATCCAAACCGAGCCCGACACACTGTGCGTAAAAGCATTTTTCCCCCCTCATTAAAAAAAACAAACACACACACACATTACTGAACAGTATGTACTAAACAAAACTAAAACTAAATAACAAAACAAAATTAGCTCACACGTCACATGAATATCGCTTGACCAAATCACTAGGAACAGCGCAAGTAACCGCCCAAGAGGTTCGATTTTGACTTAAGGTGCCCATACACGGTCATTCCCGGCATGATGCCGGGAGTGTCATTGAAGGCGTGTCATTCTGGGCGGGCCAGGAATTGTCCACACACGTGTCACGCCGAGACCCGCTAGACGCCGCAGTTTACTGATGTAATTTGTCCCATGAGGTCGTAAAAATGTCTAAGAAAAGTGCTGCTGTGGCTTTGGTTTTATTATTAGCAGATGATAAAGTAAGGGAGAAAAAACAGCGGAACTTATGGTCAAAACGTTGGTTACAGCAAAGACATAAATGTTCAGACATCTCTCTTTTGTTTTAGCTTGAACTAAACTATAAGGACGATTATAAAAATTATTTGCGTATGAGCTATGAGTGTTTTCAAAGATTTTTGTCGTTAGTTGGTCCTTTAACATACAAACAAGATACAGTGATGAGAGATGCCATCACAGTAGAGGAAAGACTGGTAGCAATGCTTAGGTTTCTTGAAACTGGGAGATCCTTGGAAGACTTGAAATTTTTGACGGCTATATCCCCGCAAGCCCTCGGTAAGTGCATACTCGAGACATGTGAGGCAATATTTGAAGTGCTGAGAGAGGAGTACATGAAGGTAGGAAATACAAGTAGCAGAATAATATTACAAATTAGAAATGCATGCATTTACAAAATACATGTAATTTTAATAAAACAAAATGGTAAACTGGAGTAGGACTACATTTGCTTACAAAAAGAATTTTTACAGAGTTTATTTTATTTTATTGTCCTGAATACATACTACTAGTACTTTCACAAGAATTTGTGGGGATAGGTTCCCACTCGGAAGTGGAAGGATAATTTTGAACAACCTGTCTGAAGTTGCCTTGAGTGCTCATTGATAATTTTCTCCGCAAAAAGTCTCTGCTCTTGGTTCATTCTACGCATTTTAGCAGCCACACTCTCGAAATAGGAGTCTAACTCGTTTCTGTCAAGAGCCTTTTCAGCTTTGGCCAGTAGAAGTTCTTTCGCAGCCTCCTTTGAAGTACCGCTACTTTTAGCTACTCTTTTTCTCCTTAGAGTTGTTTTTTGTGATGGAGTAAGATTAGGGAGATCCTGGAAAAAAATATTATACCATATTACTTTTAGATTATGTGCAGGATTACATCAATAAATAAAAGTATAAACAGAAAATGTTGTGAAATTTTTTCTTATGTTTTAGTTCCCAATCAACAAAACAGAGTGGATAGAAGTATCAACAGATTTCTATCAAAGATGGAACTATCCCAACTGTGGAGGTGCACTGGACGGACGTCACATAGCAATTTATAAACCAGCACATAGTGGATCTTACTATTATAATTATAAGGGCTACTTTAGTATAGTCTTGTTGGATTTGATAAATGCTAATTATGAATTTATAATGATAGATGTTGGGATAAATAGGCGTGTATCGGATGGGGGAGTTATGGAGAATACACGTTTTGATTTCAAACTTAGAAATAACAAGATCAAACTACCAGAACGCTCAAAAACTCTTAATTCAATGAATTTTGTATTTATTGGTGACGAGGCTTTTAGCCTTGATGAACATTTACTAAAACCTTTTGCTATGCGTGAACTCAATCCAGAAAGAAAGGTATTTAATTACCGATTGTCACGAGCAAGGACTGTTGTAGAAAATTCGTTCGGTATTATGGAAAATAGATTCCGTGTATTGCACACAACAATGTATTTTAGTCCAGAAAAAGCTGAATCTGTAGTTAAGGCATGTTTTATCTTGCACAACTACCGTAGACGAAATTGTAGAGTCGCGTACTCTCTATCTAATCTCTTAGATAAAGAACACATTGAAAGTGGCATATTAACAGAAGCTGCATGGCAAAGTGAACCACCTAAAACTACCTTCAATGAACTACAAGTAGGTCCTACACGGAATTCTACCGACAAAGCCAAGAACGCAAGAAGGGAATATGTATCATATTTTAATGGTAATGGGAAGGTAGCTTGGCAAGATAGGATGGTTGGTACTAGGTATGGCTTAGGAAACTAAGTGTACAAAACTTAAGAGTTAAAATTTAAAAGTAATATCTACCCAGAAAAAAACTAGATAACCTAATCTTAATTATTTTTTTACTTTCCAGAAGGCCTAATAACCTTTGTAATACGCAAGACAATAATAAATTATTTTCCGATTTATGGTGAAATAAATAATCTAGTCTAGTATCTACCTGAGTATTCAATGGTCCATCCTTATCTGGTAACTCTGCATTCGAATTGTCATTTTCACCTTGTCCTGATTTGGTACCTTCACAATCTTCATCTGGAATACTTGAAGCCGAATGTCTAGGAATCTCTTGATCTACTGTGAAACTTAGTAGGTCATAGTACCATAACTTTGGTGCGTATATGTCATCCGAGGAAGCACCAGACCTAGAATGAAGAGTTAAACAATAATGTAAATAGCTTATTGGAATTATTACTAAATTTACTTGTATTGCTTTTATAACTTAACTTATAATTAAATTGCAGTTTTTATTATTATATTGTTTTGTTAGATAGCTTTCCCACAGACCTACTGAAAAATAAGTATATAGCCAAAATGATTGCTTAATGGCATGCAAGTATTTATTCACATAATTACGAATGTTACAATCAAAATCTGTGCAAAAATATTGCAAAAAGTAAACTTACCTTTGAGAGGCCACAACCTTTTTCAACTCCTTTCTAAAACATCCTCTAATAGTATTAATCTTTGACTTGACAAAATCTAAGTTCAAGTCTTAGTACAACGTTTTGCCTAGTTCATCCATTTTTTGATACGGCTCTTCCTTTTTGAATTTATTGTTATAATCGGCACTTTTCACTTTCCATAGTACAGGTAAAGAAAGACCTATACAGATTTATAAAATATGTCATAAATTCCACCGAGTTCACTTTGTGAGCATTGTGCTTAATAGACGACATTTTCGGACACGGGAAATAAAACAACGCCAAACAAAATAAACAGGTGCTGTATCGACTATCACCATGTGTTCTATGAATTTGTTGGCTAACTGTGCATGCGTTCATCAGTCCGGGAGTGCAGCTGCCCACACACGATCAGTTTTGGCACACCATCACTCTAAAAAATCAAACATGTTGGATTGTTCATTCCTGGAGTGAAGTGGCGTGTCAATCCATCATGTTTGGTGTGAATCACCTCACACACGGGCAGTTTTGGAATGAAACGTTGGAATAACACTCCCGGCATCATGCCGGGAATGACCATGTGTGGGCACCTTAACAGACTACAGAATTGTATGTGTAATAAAGACGTATGGGTGAGCATGGGAGAGGGAGGGGCACGAAGAAGGGTACTGACTGCATTCCAATGTCAGCGCCCCTGTTTACAAAAATAGAACTCAGTGCCACAACTATAGGTAGGAAAACAATACTGCACAGTGCATTACAACTTTTGAAAAGTTTGAATTATCCACCATTTTTTTAAACATTGTTTTAATACAAAATTCACGGGACCGGGCAAACAATTCAAATCAAAGACGATTTAAAACCACGGAAGTTCAAAATTTTCAGGTTCCACTCTATCTCAAACTCTTAAAAGACATCACATTCTTAAAAGAAACAATGCTTTGTAATTTAAGAAAGAAGATGTTGCTACAGTAATTGTTGTATCAGAAAATTGAATACAAATTACTTAGAAGGTACAGTGTGTGATGTAGTTCGAACAAACTGTATTTAGAGTTAATTACGTTAAGAAGTACTCTCTACTGTCAGTATTATATCTTCCAACAGTCCACGTGCTGCCCTGGATTTTCCGACTCCAAATACTTAGCATAGTCTCTCGACGTGACTATACCGTGGCTAGATGTAGTTGAGATTTATGAGAATTATTGAGGGGTCCACTTTCCGTGTAATGCAGACTCCTACACCCGAAATATTCTTCCAGAATAATTGTCGCCTACGCAGTATACCGTATTCAAGACACTAGAAGGGACCCCTTGAAACAACTCTCTGGTCTTTACTCTCCAAGTTTGTTTTAATACATTGGCCTCAATTCAGGATTTATGTCATACAAAAATAGATTATTTTTTTTCGTTTCGTGTTGGTCACTATTAGCATGGTTTGTTTTTTCTGGTTAGAAAAACCCTTGGTTACTAACAATAATAATAATAATGTGAATACCTGTCTTTTGATAGAATAACATATGAATATAGCAATTTGGAGTATACACTTTTGTCTAATCAAGATTCCAAGTTCTGACCAAAAAAACTTCTCACAAAACTGATCTTAAATAAATAACAATTTTTCTCTAAAGTGGCTATAAATTCTTAATTATTTCAACTCAAACCCAAATCTCTCAAATGGCTTCCTAATTTATACATTTTGGTTAGCCTTGGCTGCCTGACTATATGTCTTATGGAATTCAAATACCAAATACAGCCATTAACAATGTTTACAACCCACTTTGGTGGTCGCATAGTTTATGGCGCTACTCTAGCAATAGACTAGACTGACGATGACAGGAAGGAGATCAAGGATCGAATCTTAGTCAGGTGTTCTGAGGGTGGTTTTAAAATTCATTTTTATCCTTCCTCGTGGCAAATGTGGGTGAAGTAACTATAAATATAAACTTCTTAATCCCTAAAAACCATTAGTGTAATTAGTATTTAAGTGGATAACCCGGATAGGTAGTAGGACGCGGTGCTAAAAAAAGTTTACAAAAATATAATATTAGATCACCAGTAATCACAACTGTGCCCATATAACTTAAGTTTTCCAGCTTGAATGCAAGACATGTGGTGCAGAATGCACATGCCTATCAACAGCTTGTTTTTTGGCACCCCATCTTACTATCTATTCAGATTATATGCATATGTACGAATTATACTAATGTGTTAGGGATGAGGAAGTGTTCCCTCATATGCGTGGAGCAAGAGTGGAAAACCATTTAAGAAAAACAGACCTAAGTACACCCAACCAGGATATGAACTCCGATCTCTCCGGCATCACCAGTCTATTGCAAGAACGACGGCATTAACTAGCGGCCACTAAAGCGGGATATCTATGTTCTATCAGTTTTCTTAAGATTTTGTATGAACTTGGCCTACTTTTATATAAAGAACAAATGTTCTGCTAATTAAAATCAATAAAAATGTCTCATATCAATCTTATACGTACAACATTTTCAAAGATTTAGACTTGGAATTCATAGGTAAAGTGAAACTTGGCTCAGTAGGTAGAGTATCTGTTTATTAAGCTAAGGGTCCCGACATGGCCAAAAAATGTATCATTGGTGAACTGTGGGTTTACCCTTTTAATGATGAATTAACGGCCAGAGACTGGGTGTTGTGCCTGACCCAATTTTAAGTTATATTATAAGGCATTTGAAGCTACAACAGGCCTAGCAAGCCAGTAGTGGAAAATCTATGGCTTGAATAAAAAACTGATACAGGCCAAAGGCTGGAAACCTTAATGAATGTAAAAAAAAACGTCAATTGAAAATTAGTATTTGAGAAAAACTAGATTCGACCCATCTTTAATTTAAATACAGTGGTTAAGTTCACTTATATTATTCAGTAAACATACCTTCATCTGAACTTCCAGAACCATGTTGATGATTCCCGCTGTAGAATGTGCAAAGCAAAATCCTTCTTGCAGCCGCATCCTGAAAATGTATAATAGGGCCTATTAAAAATATCGATAATTGTGTGATATATATAATACATGTCAATCAAATGGCAAAGCATTATTTAACCAAATGTGTTTAAGTAATCTAAGGTCCAAAACATAAATAAAAAAAGTTGATAATTTTTTACATGTACTTATTCGAGTTTTTTAATATATCTAAGCAGAGAATTTAATTTCCTTTTAAGATCCTTGCTATGAGAACTAAAGAGTATAGTATTTTGAAGAATGTATTGTTCTTATTTGTTGATTTATTAATTCATTAGAAGTATTTGTTGTTGTTAACAATTATTTTAACTGAACTTATTGAACTTAAAGGGGGCAGTAGGTTTTTCTAATTGTTATGCATTTTGTTTTAAGGCTCAAGTCTTGGTGCTTCATTTTCTTTGACTGAATCCATTGTGTGTTTGAATATTGTTGCAATTAATACATCTTCAACATCCTTTTTAAAATGAAGCAAGGTGTAAAAAATTGAGTTCCTTTGTATTAAAAAAACAGAGGTAGTTTGGTAGAGTGAATGTGGTAAATATGCAAAAATGTATCTTTCTTTAAATTGTTTGTTGCAGCAATTTGATTGTATCGTATGAGTTGTTGTGCAATATGTTGAAACCATTGTTAAACATAGAAAAAATGTTTGCACTAAAGAACATTCTCATATCTTTGACAAATTTTTAGATTACAGTTTCAATTAATGTTTAACGTTCGACCAGACTGATTCTAAAAAACACCTACTAATATGCTCTTACTTTAAACTGCACAGTAAATGGTTATGTCATTGTGTAAGCGCCTTTCTAAACCATACTCTGGTGAATAGAAACATTGTGAAAACACGTGGTCCGTTTATTTACACATTCTGAAAGAGTAATGTTTTTCAAAAAGTATCTAATTATTTTAATGCAACACCAGAACACATCTGCATATCTACACTTCACTTCTTGTTTTGCTCACTTGACTTATCTTGCATTTTGGCAGAAAAATCTCAGCCGAGTATGTTAACAAAAAATTGAACTTTTTTTTTTGGTAATAAGTAACTACAAAGTTGATTTTCTGTGAAGATCTGTTTACTCTTGTTTGAAAAAAAAAGTTATCTAATTTACTGATGTTTCTAAATTTTTAACATTTTTATAATAATGAAACAAATAGCTGAAACTATTGTTAATGCATTCTAGTGAGGATAACACCACTTAGATATCATATTCTGAAAATTGAAAAATGACACCTGGACACGGGAATCGAACCCGGGACCTTCAGCTTAGTACGCCAATGCTCTTACCACTGAGCTATCCATGATTTGTCCCATGCCCATGGTCATTCTTCACTCTGCCTTAAACTATGAGTGAAGAATGACCATGGGCACGGGACGAATCCTGAATAGCTCAGTGGTAAGAGCATTGGCATACTAAACCGAAGGTCCCGGGTTCGATTCCCGTGTCCAGGTGTCATTTTCAATTTTCAGAATATTTTCATAATAGTTAAAATACTGTCCCTCAATAAAAAAAAATATTCAATCATTTAAGTCATTTATAAAATATAAACACAACTGGTTATTTTGACAATGGAATGTACAAAAAAAAACTCGCTTTGGTGGCTGCATGGTCTAAAGCACTACTCAAACAATAGAATGTAATGTCGAAATCAGGGATATTGAGGTCAGATTGCGGTCACATGTACTGAGGATGGTTTTACTTAAATGGTTTTCTACTCTCCCTCCACAGAAATGCTGGTACACTTTTTCTCAATTCAACCTTCTTAATACATAACACATTAATAAAATTATTACATAGGTATATAAGCCCAACGGGTAAAAGATGTGGTGCTAAGAAAAAAAATTGATAAATATTTGCTTGTGTGATTAACAAGATAGATCCAGTGCATTCAACTTCTGTTATACTCTATTATTAAGCGTTTGACCAAATTAGGGAATTATGATAGTTATGGATGCCTACAAATTCCAAACAATGCCACTTAAAGCAATACAAATTGGGATAGTGATTTAATTTTATTATTCATAGTAATGTTGCAATTTTCATAAAAGAAACGTACATATCTGTTTTTATTTAGCTTATTGAATATATCTTAAGATTAAAATTAAATAAAACCAGAATAACATGTTTTGAGACAGTCACCAAAGCGCACATATCAAATAAAATTAATCAGTACACTATTATTATTGATAAAGTCTATAGTTTTGTAGTTTGTTTATTTTAATGCTAAATTAAAATTAAAGCCTTTATAAAAACAAATCTTGGAAAACCGCATGGAAATGAATTTAAAAGAAATTTACTTTGAGTGGTGTTGGAAACAATATCATGAAAGTGTGTATAACAGATGTTAGTAAGATGCAGTGCTAAAAAAAACATTAAAGCTTTGCCATTATGGTTAATTCAGTGATGCTAATGTACACACAGCTGTGAAGGTCTCTTTTATATAGAATTTCCTCATTATGTATTTATAAATAATGAGAGTTAAATTTTTAAATATAAATTTTTTCGATCAAACAATGTGACAAAATCATACTTACTTGGTTATAGTAGAGAGTATACGAGCAATTGCTGATAAGCCCAATGAGCAGCCTAGTCCATTCTGAGCTGCCCACACCCAGCGACGATGATGCAAATAACGAGATAAAGTAGTGAGCAAGCCCCCACCACCACTATTATTTACATTTGAAGTTCCTGGTAAAACTGGTTTTGTAGGTGGTTGTGTGCCATCCGGAAATACAACTGTGGTAAAGTCTGTAGGCATACGCTCATACCTATAATAATAAATAAGTTAACCAAGTACACTTTGATAATATAAACTAAATACCAACACCATAACTAAAAGCCTCAAATAAGATAATTGGAAACTGTTCAAACAGAAAGAGAAAATTATTTCAATCATCGATTTTATATAGAAATAAATATCCTAACTTTACAAAGAGCTCCTCTTATGGAGATGGCCAATTCATTTAGCTTAAGAATGGATAACTTTCTAGATGTTGAGGTTAAGTTAAAATAACACATCTAGAAATGTTTTTATTAATTCCGTCAAAGTCAATTAAATAATAAAAAAAAAATACAATGTATCATTCAGATCTAGTGTGATGTTCTAGATATTTAAGGTTCATATTTAATCAAGTTAAATGTAAAGATGTATTAAACTTTTAATTGTATGTTAAACCAATTTTATATAAATTGTATTTGTACTGAAATTCAAGCCCGTAGAAACAATGTGTAGTATTACTTTTAGCCCCATGAAAAAGTGTTGGCTATTTATTGGTGTATTAGAGTCTAAAAGTTCTATATATTATCAAGTTTTGCTGTATTTCAAATAAATACAAAATGTAGTTTTGGACATGATCATAACTAAAATAAGACCATTGACACTGATCTGACACCGATAAAAGATAAGTTTTAACCATAGTTATGATATATAAAAAATAAGCTCAAAATGACATTCTTTCATACTAACTTCAAATAGGAGTTTTTTTATGATATGTGTGTTTGGTTTTATAGGATTGGATTGAGCAGTAGCAATCAATTTTCTTCAAGAGGCAGCCATTACCTCTTTGTCCAATGCCAGCAATGTCCGGTGAGAACTATGTTCTCCTTTTCATTGTAAAGGCCATATTGTGTTTGTTCCCTTTTATATGTTTCTACGCATTTCTCCTGTACCTTCTTCCAAATAAAATAATGTACCTCAAAAAGCGGAAAAAAAGTTAATACAATACAAAAGTGGGACTAATAAAAAATGTATATATTAACTGAAGAATTATGAAATTACTTATTCATAGGATTAGGAATAAAAATAAATTTACGAAAATGTGTACAGGCATTCACCTGTTTGGTGGATTAAAAAACCGCTGTGAAAATAATGTGAAATCCCACCTACAGTGCATCTTGTTGGGATTCAAATGAAATTAAATTCTGATTATGGCGGTGCATCTCCCAAGTTTAGCTCAACACAAAATAATTTAAAATGTTTACCTTATGAGGATTTTTTCGATTGGCTTTTCAAGTATAACACAGCAACTAATATCTGCACAAGTTCTTAGTACAGGAGAAGTTTTGTGATGGCTGTTTAAAGATAATCTAGCCATTGAAACCTTCCGTAAAAGAGGTTCCTTATTAGCAGGTCGTTGAGGGAAAGTCATGCGAGAAATACGCTCTTTTAATTGTTCAACAACCTGAAACAAATTTATGTGTGTGCAATATAATTATGTATACATACATTCAAGTTATTAAAGCAAATATAAGGGTACACATACCTCATGCCTAAGACGTGCAGGAGTCCCAACCAGAAAAGCCACATTTATCACCACACAAGGAGGTTTAGATGTTACTCTTATCATATAGAAAGAAAAGGGTGGTTTGTCATTTTCTCTGGAAAGAAATAGTATATTACAGTAATATGTGCATGGTGGAGTAAAAAAATAAATAAATGTAACATATAATATTGGCCAATCAAGTTATTTCAAGTGACATTTATAGTAAATATGAATGCAAGATGTTGATTCTTGCATTAAGGAAATTAAATATGTCACATCAAAAAAGAGTGTGGTTTTCATGAAAAGTTATAGACAAATACTATACATTATATTTAAAATTCTAATCACAAAGGTTCTCTAAAATATAAATCACTTCCATATAAAATTTTTATATCCTTTTGAATGAGCCTTATTTTATTTAATAACTATTAAAATAAGGATGGATAATGTAATTGGCATTGATTATAGGCACTTTATCCCATTAAGGCTAATAATAAGTAGATACATCCATATAGTAGACCTGATAAAATTTGTATCATGGCTGTTTCAATACAATATTAGTCCAAATCTGAATTTGAACTAGTCTTTAAGTGTTAGATAGGCCCCTCAAGTTCAAATGTTCAATGATCTTAAGCATGATCAAGACAAAGACTGATAACCAGTTTTTTTTTTAACACAATCAGCTTGGCACTCTAGAAAGTGTGTTTTACCATAGCTAAGATGCCTAATCTGCAAGCAAGTTCACTCATAAATTACTATAAATGGTTTTGTCTGAGCTATGCATCATCTTCATGACCCATAAAATATTGTCTTGGCTTTCATAGTTCAAGAAACAGTTCTAGGTTGTAGCACTTTTAAGAAATAGACAATATTTTATTTTGATTAATTGTTGACACGAGTTATAAATGCTTCATACCTATTATCTGCATTTGTCAATAATTCAAACATTGAAGCTCTGAATTTATAATTATAATTCTGAGCTTAAACAAAGCAGTGAAGATAAAAAAAATTGTAATTATTTTGAATTTCAGTAAAATAAAACTCAAAGAAATATCTTTTTTAATTATTTTCTTTTTTATATAAAAGTTTAAAAATGTTATTTTTTAATAACTAAACCATGAACACGCACGGTTAAAGATAAGAAAATAATTCAACTAAACATAAAAATGAAAGTATGTATCTTCGAAAGTAAAAATTCAAATATTTTAAATCTTGTTACTATTCTATAGTTGATACTGTGATACTCTGCTCATTGGGAATGTGTAAAGTGTGATTAAAATTACACAATGAATAATGTTTGTTTTTCCATACAGACATCCATATCTATAAAAAAAATGGCTCGCTTAAGTATTGTATCCTGTCCAACAACTATAGAATTATGTCCACAAGTTAGAATTATGCTTGCAAGTCCAGACCCATCATTTAGTTAGGTCAATAAATTTAACAGTCAAAGCCATAAAGAATTTCTAGAGAAAAAATGTTTTTGCTAGATTTGCCATTTTTGGGATGAGGTCAAGGAAAGAGGTGATGACAGAGGATTTTTCAACTCTTGATAGATAGTAGCATAATGAAGCAAGTTTTATATAACTAATGAACATGTCACTGAATTAGTTGAAGAGCTACTTTTTGAATATGTTAAGTAAGGGGTTGATCATCTGTGAACGTATTACAAAAAATTATTGAATAAATATTTTAAAAGTAAAAAGCATTAAGTATTGATTATAGCAGTCAAGACACATTTATCATATGCCTAATAACTATCCTATTAGTCATCTTCATTAGGTTTTATTCCAAACAGCAACCCCTCTTATTGCTCTTTTCCACTAAAACAACTTTCCTCTGTCACACTATTAGTATTGTTGGAAACTTCATCCTGTATTGAAATTGGCATCTGAGAACATACAGAAAATCACTTTGCCTAATATATTAAAGTAAAATTAATAAACGAAGATCTTCACTATAAATAATACTAATTTAAAAATACAATTGTTTAAATCAATACTTTTAACACACACAAAAAAACTCTGGTTCTAGTTTGATGACTAATGTTAATTTAAAAACAAGGGATTAGAGTGGGTTGAAACAAGGAATCAAAGAGGAAAAGCATTGTCACTGTCGTCAACCTTTGCTACTACCAAGTAGTAGTTTGAATCATCATACACACCCCTGTATGACCTTACAACCAGTAAGCTCTTATAACCTCTTTTATTCATCAGTAGATGAACTATTTAATTACATGTATTCCAGTTTGGGGAGGTCCAAATACATTTAAAGTGGCAAAAATTTATCATTCTTATTCCAATATCCCTACTGGCGTTATGCAAACTTTACTTTCCTATTGAAGATCTAAGGAATTTTTCCCTCCTTATCATTACATTAAAGTCACTTATCAGTTTTTCATTTTATATGCTAAGACCTGGTCAAACAAGTGTTCTAGCTCCTCATAGAAACTAACCTTTTCTAGGTTATCTGTACAACTTAATAATAATAATAATAATAATAATAATAATATGGATGATTGATGTGTAACAAAAGATTTAAAAAAAAACAGAATTTGTAAGACAAAAACATAAATTGACACTGACCTGAAGAGCAATTTTACATATGAATGATTTTCAATAAGAGCAAATGTGCACCAGTCTTTGAAAAGAGCATATAGAGATGCTGCTGCTTGCCGACATTGTACTACTTGGAAACGTCCGCTTGAGTTTGCTAAATGTAAATGCTTAGGTAGAGGGTGGTCATGCTGCAGAATAAGCGATAAACGGTGCATATGAAGCCATTTCTGCCAAACTGTTGGCTCCATCAAACAAATGGGACGCCAGAATTGAGTAAACTGAGAGCATGTTGTATCGCTGTAAAAATAAAATTAAAATGCATATTTAAAAAATTTGATTAAAGACTCAAATAAGAGAAAGTATTTAAATCAACTTGTTATTTAACAACAAAAAATGGACTATGTATTCTGTTTCAACATTTAAATGATTTAAGTATCATAGCTCTTTTTTTTTGTATTTTTGTGTAAATATGAGTTACTAAAAGGTTTAATTGCAGCCTCAGTATGTTGCAGAGTTTGTTTTGAATACCATCCCACAGTTGAGTGTTCTTTGGAACATTTCATTAACTTAACGATATTGTTTTAAGCAATATAAAAATTAAAAGCCAAATTACTAATGAACTGAAAGATCTCAAAAATTAATACTTTAATTCTATTTAACCAAAAAAAGATTAATTTCACAAACCAATATTAGTTTTAACATAGTGTTTTTCATTATACTTGTATATTTTATTTAATGTTATATTACAAAATGGACTATAAATATGTATATGAATTTAAAAAATCTGTTTAGGTTAAGTGGCATATTTTTAATAGAGCTGGGTTGAAACCTATATTTTTCAAAACCAAATCTTAAGTTGTCTTTCAAATCTCGAATCCATATTTGAATCATCGAGTCTTAAAAAATGTACCATTTTAGTTAAAGTAAAAATATTTAAAATTGAATAAAAAAAAAGTTGTTTAAGAGTTGGTGCCACTCACAAAAATTTTGTTTGTCATGTTTATTATGTCCTAAAGAAAAATTAGAACACCTTTTGTAGTAGCTTAATTATATTAATACAATTTTGTCTTCTTTTTTTGTGATTTTGTTACGCTCCAAGCTACCTGTCTATATTTTTCCTTTAACCAATTTCTTAAAAAAAAATTTATCAGGGCAAAATCTTCATAATTGTATTTGAGATATATTTATGATATTTTAACAAATTTCGAGTTTCTAAAATACCATATGATTTGAGGGATTTGAGGGAATCAAGGGATTTGAGCGTCCTATCTAAAATTTATAGCATTTGTGATTTTTTTTTTTAAATTCAGTATTTTACATGACATTTTAATACCATGATAACAATCACAACGTGTGGTTAGCATTTAAAAAAAAATGACAATGGGGTTGTTAGTATGGTACAGGTAAGAAAATATGTGTTGATCCATTCTGGCCAGTTAAATTGTCCATACTATTTGATTGTTAATTGATTGTTAGTCATGATGAATTGAAACATGGGGTTGGATATAGGAAGGTGTTTTAAAAGTCCATCCTAAGTAAGTCAGTGTTTGATGTTGATGAAAAAGTCAGCTTCAGTGAATAGAGAGATTGACAATGGTTAGTAGAGGAGCTACTAACCAATGAGGACGAATGCCATTATTGATGATGAAGGAAGTTAACAATGGTATACCCGAAACTTGGTGTCTGTGAAGAATAATATCGCTTGTGGTGAGTAAGGGGTTCAGTATCTGTAGTAAGATTGGTGAAAAGAAGTGGATATATCCATGATGAAACCAAATTTAAATAGTGGAGACAGAGAAGGATTATTCTAACTATGTTGAAATAAAATGCAATGTCAAATGGGTGAGAGACTAGAGTTTCAGAGTTCTATTTCCTTGGCAGACTTATCCAGATGTAACTTCTCTTTCCCATTCAAATTGTAGTGAAGGGTCTCCGCAGGGTGTCTGTATAGTTGGTAGTAAATGTTGAAATGCTTTCATAATAAATAAAATTTGCATAATTTTATAGTCAAGATGCCCTCGTCAGGAAAGCATTTAAATGTGCTTGATATCTTGGCAGCTATTCAAATACTTTATTACTTGATAAGTCTAGTGTGATATTTTGTATGTGAATGATTGGATGTGCCTTGATTTTAAACACTTCTCTTAAGATATACCATTATATTTGTTTGTTAATCACTTTGATCATTCAGAGACATTCCCGATAAGAACAATGAACATTTATTCCTCTATACAAAGCAACTACTTATTTTAGACATTTAACTTTATTTTTAAAAAGATGGAGAATTGCTAGAATACTTTCAACATCTTTAGGTGTATCATTTTGTAAAGGACTCTGTTACCACCAACTCTTATTACTATGAATATGACTTGATTCATTTTCGTCTAAGACTTGTTTTAACTGCCTAGCAAGCAACAATCTTTTATAAAAAAAAAAATGAGACTCTTAAATGTCCTTTAAAAATTTACTATTAAATTATTTTAGTGAAAAAAATAAATAGTAAATCATTACCTAGAAGTGAGTGAGGACATGCTGGAGTTGGCAGGGAGGTAAAACACTGGCATACCACTACGAATGCCCTCAGGAACAGTGTAAGCTGCCGAGTTGTTACAAAAAGAATGAAGATGAACCAAAAGTTGATCGGTGTGATTTAGTGTCTTCAAAGTGGCCCAAAATCGTGATACCACCGATTGTCGATATTGAGACTTAAATGGTTTCTTGAATAAACATGTAATGTCATGTAGAAAACCATACGGCGCTAAAAACAATCACATTTATTGAATCACCAAGAGAAATTGTAATTAAAAAGGTGTATTATATGTATTATGGTATGAAAGAATCATATATTATTTTGTATATTTATACCAGCACACATACAGCATACATATATGAATATAATTTTCCTTGTTTGTGACAATTCAATTGAATAAATTAATCAAAATGCAATGATAAGATTGTTGTAGGTATTTTGTTAATTTATAGCATGTTATTCAAAAAAATAAGCATAGGAAGTGGCAAGTGTCAAAATACGTAATAAAACAAAGGGAGGAATGTAAACACATGAAAACACAGATGAGGTTATGTAGTAAAGGTAGGAAAGCGAATATAGGAAGGCATAAAAGACGTTATGAAACAACGGGAAGCCAAAGGGAGAAGAAAGGCCTTAAAGGATGGAGTGAGAACGTGGATGGGCAATAGTTATAGAAAAACCTAAAAGAACATATCCGTAAAAAGCTACTTGCTTTAATATGTAGGTGAACACAAACTCGTACAATTGTAGGTATCATAAACATTATCTGAGGGCAATATGAAAATGAGTTCTTAAAAAGTTTATCCTAATACCAATTAGTGAATCATGTTGTCAATGAAGTTTCCTTCTAAAATGTGACCTGGACTAAAATGAATACCTGCAATCGTCTCCAAAACTATACAGTGGGGGAAAGATATAAATGCTAACCTATTCAAAAATTATATTTGGATTAGAATTAATTATTTAAGATTACATAATTGTAAAATTAAGATAAACAAAATGGCATATAAGCTTATAAGAGATAAAATATAACAGTTGTATAGAATTAGCAGGACAATAAAATGAGTATTTATTAGGGCTCTGCAAATACTCAGAATTTGAGCTTCAAGACTAGCTTTAAATAGATACTTGAGTTCAGGTTAAAAAGATTTGTAAGATCAAAATTTAGAGCACCTTGAACAAGGTTATTTCTTTGCCTCGCATTGTGTCTGGTGATGACTCTTCTCTCTACTTCTTGGGATATGTTTTGTGCCAATGAAGTTTCATGGTTTAGGGATGGGAAGATGCTAACAAAGAGGGTATTGTGCAGCAGATGACCAATGATATGTCAAAGCCATTGAGTAAATTGGTTTTGATAATAAACGGAAGAGTGTATGAGGTTTAGATGAAAGAAGATATAGAAAGGTAACTCTCTGTAAGTCTTTTAGAACACAAATAGCCTAGTGAAAGATGGTATCAAGTACACATTACTGCACTATTTACTATGAACATCTTAAAATGTTATTTACACTTTAATTTCTCTCATTGGTAAGAGGCCAGCAACAAACGAACAGCTGCACTATGGATGGGTTTTATTAATTATGTGTTTCTATATCTTCTTCCCACCTAAACATATTTTTATTAGTGATTTTTCCCTTGTAACATTAAATTGGATCATAATTGACTTCTTGATCACCATCACAGTATATTTAAAGTGTTATCCTATAATTTATCATAGATTTTTTTACTGTGTAAAAATGAGCAATCATACATTTTAAAAGATTTTTTAATACACGAGTCTTATTAAATAAAAATATTATTAATACATATTTGTTTTTACTTTTTCTTGACCTATTAGAAAAAGAAGTATTGTGATCATCAAAAAAATCAAACTTGACATTTCATGACCCCCTGAAACCTATGAAAAGTCTGTGAGGTACACTACACCATTTATTTATTTACATAATGAAACTTTTAAATTATATATTTATTTAAACCAAGCTCAGCTTGGCTTACTTGAGCATCAAGCCAAATTGAGCTTGGGGGGAGCTTTATGAGAAACTCGCTTTAGATCGATTCAGATCAAAAAACTTGAGCTTGCAGAATTAAAGTATTTTTAAGTTTGTGAACACACCTAATCCATATATATTTTATGAGTAGTGTGCAAAATTTGGATAATGTCGTGATTAGCCGAGACATGTCAATATTATCAAAATGCAGTGGATAAAGTGAGCAAAAATAATAATTTATCTAGTTTTAGACCTTATCCAGATAAACTTGACATTAGCCAGCAAAACTTGGAAAACCATTTGTAAAACTAAGCATGTTTTGTTACGGACATTTTGAAACGTTATTTCGATCTGGGACCTGAAATTGGATCGTGGCAATGCACTAACATTCGAAATGCTTAATTGTGTTACTTTATTTTCCACTAACCTAACTTAACCTAACTATCTTAAACTAACCAAACCTAACCTAATCTAACCTTACATAACATAGTCTAGTTATGCTGTAACTGTCCAATCTGTCTGATTGACACGCTACAACTTAGCTTCAACCATATAAATTAACACTATCTAATTGTGGGTGGATGTCAATATTATGTGGATAAACTTTAAAAAACATTATTCAATCATCTCTCACTTAACATTATCCCCGTATTTCAGATGGCAACATTATCTAGATGTTTAATTTATCCAAGTTCAAACTTTATCCCTAGCATATATATTAATGTAAGTTTATCAAATTACTCAAATAAATTATTGAAATACATTAAATAAAATAGTATATCTTACATATTCAAAAAATAAAACTAACACAAAAGTCTTAAAAAATAACTGAAAAATAAAATAACAATAATAATGTGAAGTGTAGAAGTCTCAAATAATTAAAATATAAATTATTTCTGTTCAATATATTGGTTTAAAAATAAGCTTGCTATTGTGTGTGCACTGTTAAAATAAAATATACAACTACAGATATTTGGGACTATTATAAGTAGAGAAAAAATTATTTCATAAGATATAAAACACATCTCATTGTAAAAATATCTACTGCCAGTTGTTATTAAACATATTGGAAAGATTGTATGCATGAGTAATTTGGTGTTTTTAAATAATCTTCAAATTATGTAACTGCTCAATAATTGCCTTTCAAATCAATATCTTAATTTATTATTACCTTCAATGGAAATTGAATAGTGAACAAATCCTGGTGGAGGACATATGGCTGAACCTGGGCAACAGGTAGGAGCGGATGGTGGACTAGAGCTCATACTTGATGACAATGGAGGCCAGTGAGATGTTACTACATACTCAATGTAGATATAATTCTTCCAGTGGAGAACCAAGCAAACCTCGATGTGATTATCTTTTGTGACAACATTCTAGATAAATATAAAAACCAGTTGATTTAGGAACAGTTTTCTAACAGACACTTCGAAAAAAGGTTTTAATGGCATATAAATCAAATGATATTAGTTACTAGCAACAAAATACTTGTGTTTTATGAGATAAGTACACTTGTTTTATTAGCCTAAATAGTAGCAAGCTTACCTTGAATTGTTAGACTATGGTGCAGTTAGAAAATGTAGTGTAGTCGTGTAATTGGTCAAGGTAAATAAATAGTACATTTTAATAACACCTGTGGTTGATGAAAGCTAGTGTTTTACTATAAGTGTTCATTTTAATGTGTTTTCTATTCAATTTTTCCTCCAACATAGCTTGGTCAGGCGAGAGGATTATCCTAGTCACTTTAAAGAGTAATCTACATTAGCGTTATTTACACAAAAAAAAGTTCACTATACTTTGTATCTAATCTATGATAATAAAAGGAAGTGTTTGTCTGTGTGTGTTTGTTCGTGTGCAATGCCCTTCCCATCTACGGCACACAGAAATCTGAAATTTTTAACAAAGGTGGACAGAAGGGGGTCTGAATGCACCGTGAAGCCGGATTTTTAAATTTTTAATTTGCTTTTTAGCTAGGCTATTTTTAAAAAAGTTTGAAGAAAATATTGTTAATCTGATGATTAAATTCTCATAGTAAATCGGGCACCATGGGGGTAGGGGGGAGGGTTATATAATTCTTATACCACAGTGGGTCACGGGCAACACTGTGCAGGATTGCTAGTATATAATAATATTACATATATGTTGTATATGTGAAAATATTACATCAATCTCACAACTAAATAATTAAAAAAGTCATTATCGACTATCAGCCTGATCTCATGTCCAAATGGTCAGGATGGCTGAGTTTTGACCAGATGTTAATGAGTCTTTCTTGTATGTGGTGTATACAATAATTTGATGTTTACCTGTGGATTTGTCCTTTAATCGGATATTAAGATTGCCTTTAAATTCATGTCCAATATTTTCAAGAGTGGTTCTTGTGGAGTAAAACTGCATTAAAGGTATTCAATATTAATTAGAGATGTGCATATACATGTGATTTTTTTATAGATTCTAGTACCGTTGTCATAAATTGTGTTTCAATACAACCATGACTGATACTAATCTTTAAATATACTATATTATATCTCTATAAGGAAAACCTCTTTTCGCTTTATGAAGTAATTGTGATATATTTGGAAGAAGGTACAAGAAAGGTGTATAGAAACATTTAAAAGGGGACGAACACAATATGACTCTTACAATAAAAAGAAGAACACAGTTCACACTCTACATTGCTGCCATTTGACAAAGAGGTAATGGTTGCCTCTTAAAGAAAATTGATCGTCACCACTCAATCCTCTGACCTAGGTTTCATTCTATCGAAACTCATCAGGAAGGAGTGTGAAATGCACAACACAACTTCCTAAAAGAAGAAACAAAAAAAAACACAAAAGGGAGAAAATGGAAAATTGTAAAGAACAATAGGAACATTTAAAAGGTATAACATAAAGGACAGACACAGGAAAAGGACAATGGATGTGAATATATAATATATCTCTATAAGGAAAACTTATTTTCGCTTTATAAAATAATTGTTTTTTTGTTTTTTTCCTCATTTAGGAAGTTGTGTTGCACGTTTCACACTCCTCCCTGATTATGTTATATCTTTTACATATTCCTATTGTTCTTTACAATTTACCATTTTCTCCCTTTTGTGTTTTTTTGGTTTCTCCTTTTAGGAAGTTGTGTTGTGTTGCGCGTTTCATTGGGGATTGGGCGGTGACGAACAATTTTCTTTAATAGGCAACCATTACCTCTTTGTACAATGGCAGCAATGTAAAGTGTGAACTGTGTTCTTCTTTTCATTGTAGAAGTCATATTGTGTTTTTCCCTTTTTACAAGTTTCTATCCACCTTTCCTGTACCTTCTTCCAAATATAATACAATATATTTTATTACTAATAAATATCACATTTTTTCCTTTTTTTAATGATGACTGTATCCTAATAAAACTTGACAAGTATAATTAACTTTTACCCACATTATGTATACTGTATAGAAAAGTCAGTATTGTGTTGTTAATCAATTTCATCCAGGAATAGAATAAACATTGAATGGAGGAGGAAGGCTTACAGAAAAATAAAGGCTTTAACGTTCAAAATAAAACACAACAAAACACACCACATTAAAATCATTGGCTCATCCCGCTTCTTCTTCAGCAGAAGAGAGAGTAGAACCCTGACTGGACTACATACAGTATGACTATAGAACTATCATAGTTGTTTGTAATCCTTAGTTGCCTATTCAAACTTGTGTCTCTATGCTTCAATGTTGAAAGAGATTTTTTTTTCTGGTGGGTATAATAGATATGAAGGATTTGAGTAGAGATTTGCTTAGAGGTATAGGATACAAAAAGATATGTTATTGGTGAGCAAGTTCCCGTCAACAAGGGTGTGAAGTAATACAACTTTAGGGGAGGGATTGTATTACTGAGGTGCTTTAACATGGGTCAAAATATAAACAATGTGTTTGGACATAAAGTGCTAATGTTTATCTGATTTAGTGTGATTGGTATCAAAACAGTAATCTTTCATTTCCTGAGTGTTCCTGTGGTGAGGTCAATGCATTCAGCAATATAATAAATGCATTGTAACAGGTAAATTAGAATGTCTGTGGCAATAGTCATAGTGGCTTTTCATAGAGTAATTTATGTGTGTGTGTGTGTGTGTGTGCGCGCCTGCTATTGAATCAAGTGTAAGTTTGTAAAGTATTTTGCAGTACTGCATCTTGGGTTATAGCATGTATAAAAAGCTTTTGGTCTGATGTTATTGATGGCAACTCGGGTATTTTAGGGTGGACCAGATTGTTGAAGGTATTAGGGAGAGAGGTGGTCGCATTTGAAGTGGTCCTTGGAACTTTGTTGAGATTATAGACTAGACAAATTTAGATTTGTCCTAAAGAGAGGCTATGATATCCTAATTGCATCACCTTTAACACAAAATGTTTTTGGCAGAGCTCCAAAGATCATCTTGGAGATGAAAAAAAAATGCTTTGGCAGAAATATATCCTAATGGCATTTAAGTATGACTAGAGGAGTAGCATAAATGATTGACCAATAAGGTTGCTATTAATATTGGAAGCAAGATTATTTTGTGAGGGTTACTTGTTGTGAAATTTAAGTAGTAGTGTAGCATTAATCTAAGTTAAAGCTACTTTTTAAGCACTTAAGGCAGCTTTATTTGTCCTTTGTTGTATTAATTCATAATTATACATAATTCATTCACAATAACCGATTATTTTCTTAAACGTTTCTGTGGCGTCCTACATATTGAGTCTGACATTGTGGAATATCCAGGAGACTTTTGAAATTAAAATAAGTTAACTTAAATTAGTTGTTTCCCTTCAAAACAACTCAAATTAAGTTATTTTACAAAATGGTAAATTAATAATAGCAACAAACCTTTACAGTGTATCCTTCCCGTAGTCTACAGCAAAGAACACCTGCTAGTGAAGATGGTAAGTTATTATCCATTTGTTTTTTCCTTAGTAAAAGTGGCTCTCGGTTTCCATAAAAACAAGCGTTGCTACAAGTAAAATAAATGCATAAGTAGATAATTAATAATAATTTAAATAATTAAAATCTTGTTATTAAAAAATAACAAATATGTTAATGATATAAATAAAAATTGTCATATGATAGAATACAACTGAAAAATATCACACATAGTTTCTGTGTATAGTATGTTTAAAATAAGAAACCATAAAATAAACATTACAAATAAAATTTATGAAGAAGAACCAAAAATGCTTTTCACTATTGTTTTCCCAAGTTTATTAGAGGCTTAAAACACACTTCTTAAGAAGATGGAATAATATGAATTTGCTTGATTTTGAACCAAAAAAAGATTCACTCTTTCCTAACTAAGATATGAACCAGTCGATTTAGGTGGTTGGCTAGGAGCTTAAGTGAATTATGTATAAGCATTTTCGACCAACTTAAAGACCATTCTTAAGCATTAGAAAAATAAAATAAATGTTTATCAAAACAATAAACAGAAATACAAGTTGTAGTTGATTGTATTTTAACAAATATTCTTCATAGTAAACATGCCTTAAAATTATTTGTGATAAATATAGGTTCTATAGACTCATACCTAACACGCCAATCTCCTGGTCTTGAAGTATGATGTGATGATACACCTCTGCTACCAGATTGGAAACTCCATGAGAGGAAAGCCATATGATATACATTCATCGTCCTGTCTGAACTGCTATGTACCTCCTACACAAGAGACAAATAAGTAATTAAATAAACTTCCCTTTAGCTTCTTTACCAAAAGAATTGATAAATAAATACTTCAATTACAAAGTAAATTACAGTATTGTAATCATAATACAATTCATGAAAGATAAATAACAAGAAATATTTCAAATTTAGTACACACATGTTGAAAAATTCAAATAGTCATATAATATAGATGTTTGTTAACTTATAATCAACTTCATATTACGGTGTTAAAGGGTAAGCAAAGTACTGATTTAATAACTGGGATAAAACAAAGCTGTGATAATTAATGGGCAAATAATGAATATGTATTACTAGCTTGTTAATATCTACAAAGAGGATATGTTTAATCACAAAAATGGTTGATGATAAATCCCATTTGTTTTCATGTAGTTAAAAGTAGTTATTCAAACCCTTGATTTAATTTATTTAAGGGGAGGTGGAAAGAAATTTTGCAATTTAGTATTATTATTAGCACCGCCTCTTACTACCTGTTCAAGCTGTATACACTTATGCAAATGTGTAATGGTAGGGTGATTGTGAGATGAAATGGAGAACCTACAGTTTAACGTGGAATCTAAACCACGGTGGAAGCCTGGCATTCCCCACATTCACAAGTTGTGATTAATACACATCTTGTCAGAGGTGAAGGAAGGGTTTGGCAATCAGACAAATCTGTGCCGTGACCGAGGATTTAACCCTGGACCCTGCAATTTAGTAGTTTTTTAAACAAGATACTTTTGGCAGAAATATATAAAATTTTGCTTTGTCAAAATAGTTAGTTAAATTTTATATATTACACCAAAATGATTTTTTTATATATATCACAAGCATGATGACATTAAAACCTAACTTTTTAAATTAAGTAAAAGGTCTTGATAATTTGTTTGTTTATAGCATTTACTACCTAACCAGGCCATCCGCAAAAAAAAAAAAGTGTTTTGTTTTCCGAGTACCAAGGTAGTTATGATAAATATTTGATAAATTATGATATTTCTATAAATAGGAAATCAAACAAAGCAGTGCTAATAAAATAATATTTTGATTATTTAGGTCAAAAACCATTTTAATTTAAAAATACAAAAAATGTTAACCTTAAACTGTGTTCCCTTACCTTAAAACTGCAAGTGAATATGTTTAGAGGAGAACAATATTGATTAATAAGTGGTTAGGCAAGCCCTAACAGGTAGGGACATAAGCTGACCAAAAAAAACTATTGTTTTTTCACTTGATATGCTTAACACAAGTGTTAAGCTTTCTCAGAAGTTTTTCTATACATATTTACTTTTAAATATACACAGAGAAGTATATTAAAGCTCATAATGTTCATCAACTGCTTACAACCTGTGGCCGAGTCAATTTAGTACAATGCCTCCACCTTACTCTACAATTCCACCACTCTTCCTCATTTAATAGCTTTCATTCTTCTTCTCTAAATTTATACTTTCTGTTATTTGCTTCTACCATTTCCTTCCGGGTCTACTTGGTGGTTTTTTTCCTATAAACTTATCTTCCTCATTCTCTTTGGTATTCTATCATTTTTCATCCTCATTACATGACCATACAATCTCATTATTGCTTCCTCTACCATCTCATGTACGCCCACTCTTTCCAGGATAAATTCATTCCTGGTTCTGTTTCTCCTTATGACAGCTAGCATGATCCTCAGACTTCATTCCCATGGCTTCCCCTTTCCTTGTCTCGCTAGGCCTTGTCCTCTTCCTTGTAGTTACCATCAAGTCACACTTCGCCGTGGGAAGTTTCTTTCCACACTCTTTCACTTCCTTATTTCATTCCTGTAGCTTTTACTGTACTTCTTCATCTTCCCCCTTCACCATACTTTCAAGTCATTAGCAAACATCATGGCTTTCATTCTTTCCTACCAATTTCCTTGCCACTTAATTCATTACCATTTTCATTGCCATTACAAATAGTAGTTGTGAGCGAGTACTACCCCACTTCATTTTTTATCTAGAACTACTCCGTACATCCCTTCATCTTAACCCGGCTCATGTTATCCTCATAAATACTCTTTAGTGAGGCCGCACTTCTTGTCTAGAATTTGCAGGTTGTAAATGCTAGTCAGGCCTCTCACATTATAGATATTAATAGTAATTCACATCTAGTTCAAGGTACTGAAAAGTACTTAAGTACACATGTATCACAAATGCCAACCACTAGGTCTCACAGGAAACTCGTGCAAGACAAGTCTTCTAGTTTTTGCCAGGTACGAGATGCTCATGCACGCTACTGCCAATGCATCAAGCTGTGCAACTAGCAATCATATTCATTGTTGTAATTAGCTGTTCCCAGGATATATCACTGTCAATTCAGTTGCACAGTAATAATAATAATAATAATAATAATAATCATCTAAAAATTAATATTTTTCCCGTGGCTGTGGTTAAAAAATACCTGGTAAGTTCGAAGAAATAAGGGTGACCCCACCATCACCTTGGTCATTTTAGTATGCACTTACAACCACGAACCGCGGCCAACAACATATCTTCTCCTGAGGGGGACATTTTCACGAATTGCTTATGGCAGGTGAGTGTGCAGTGGCCACTCCAACTTGCAACTCACACTTGCCAATTGGAGTCTGCTAGAAACAATAATCTTGTGAATGCTAGACAAGACATTACAACTCCTCTTTACACTTCAGCCTATTCCATTGCTTTCCAAAGATAATTTGTTTAGTAGTTTGTTAAAACAATGATTTATTGATGGCTCAAGGGTTTAAAGTCTGACTGTAAAAAGAAGAAGGTATGAGTAGGTGTAATTTAAAAATGAAGCTAGAAATAAGTCTGGAATACAGCCACTTTAGTCCCTTCTCTCCTGATGCTCTAACCATCTCAACACTCAGTTCATCTCCTCCTAGTGCCTTCCTCCTACCCTCTTCATGATCTTCAATATTAATAGTAATTCAATAGTATGCATAGTATTGATGAATTACATTGAAATTATATAGTTCTTCCGACAATAAACCTAGTTCACCAAAACAAAGATCATGTGTGGAGTTGTCTCAGTAGGGCCACACTCAATTTTCATTGCCCCAGGCATCCTGATAGAATAGGACTAGTTGGGGAGGTAGAGAGGAGATCACCCCATGTACATCAAAGTGACTATACAATACCAATAATTACGTGACATGGTGGAATGCTTTAGAAATGTATGAGAGATAATTATAGCCAGTAGCATATTATATGAAATAAAGGCACAAAGCGACCCACTTGTAGGATTTCAATTATCAAAAAAAGAAATGAACAAGATCTAGTGTGCCATTCCCTACAATGCAGATAAATTTATTATTGACAAAATGTGGGTTTTCTTTTCTTCACATAATCAGTCGGCTCAGTAAGTGTAGGTTAAATACCTAAAATAATATTAATAATAATACAAGATGTAAACTAAGTTGGTAAAAAAAACTTACAAATCCTAAATAACTGAAAATACACAGAAAAAACCTTTTAAGAGAATTATGAAAATAAAGTTTTACATTATTTACTCTTAAATAAAATAATTAAACCTTAATGAGCAATACATTTAATAAGTCATACCTCATGTTTTATTTTTGTTTTTAAAAGCACAAAAGTGGAATTATTTGTGCATGGGAACTCACCTAAATTGGATTCTAAATCAACCATAACACACTAGCTTTTGTGCCAAGTGAGGCATATTTAGGCACCATCAGCAGTCAAAAGCAGTATATTAGAGGTGGTCAATATTCGGAGCACAAGACCTCAGAGATCGTAATTAAGGGCCACCAAGTTGATTATTGAGATCAGTCAAAAGTCTTTATTGTAGCTTAGTTAATTGTGCTTAGAAGATACTGGCTAGAATACAAGGTGATCCTAAATTAAATGTTCATTAATTTAAGTGTGGCAATGAACTTCTGAGTTCCTAATGTCATGGAGTAATCAAGGAGTGAATTGGACTACTTAAAACATGGGTTGTTTACAAATATTCTTAAAAATACATTAAACGTTGTGTTTAGTGGCTGTATTCAATAAAAATCGAAATAGTCTGTTCATTTAACATAAAACTGAATGTCCAAGAACTCATATTTAAAACAAAACACAACATATTACAGTAGTTTTTGGGGCATATCTGACCCTTTCTTAAGCAGAGAGCAATAAACAAGAATACGTGTATACTATCTTCTATTGAAGAAAGACCCTGATATGTTTTGTAAATTAAAGCGCCGTTTTGTTTTAAATGTAAGCTTTTGGATTTAATGTCCTGTTAGCAGTGTAGCCCCCCCTCCCTCCCCCCAGATTATTTCCAACAATACATTAATGAATAGAAAAATATATGTTTGTGAGATTAGGAAAATATATCCTAAACACAAAGTAAAGTGTGTTGGTAAGTTTTAAAAATAAATGAATACTGTACTTACTATTGTTGGAATGTTGGTCATATAAGTTCCTAGTGTGGCAGCAGAAATAAACTGCATGAGATCAATGTAGGGCACCAAACCCTTGCCACAATATGGATGAAATAAAGAGCCAACATGAAGAAAGGAACAAGCCACAGCACTGGTGCGCAGCTGAGTCAGCACAGAGTCGAACACATGGATATCAGGAATTGCAACAATTCCATCAGTGACAACAATTATATCTTTAGGAAAAAAAGAAATGCATATGAATCAAAAGAACAGAATGGGGGAAAAAGGTCATTTTTTAAATTAAATTTCAAGAATAAATCAATAATATGTTTACAAAAGTTGATATTTTTTTCATAGTTTGTGGATCAAACCAAATTAAATAAGCCATAAAAGAGTAAATTATGATACACATAGTGTTTAGTCAGTATTTTCGAAATGAATTGAAATTTGAATTTAGAAATAACATAAAATATATGCATGTATTTATTCTTTAATAAATAAACATTGTTAAAGTCACAGATCCCATTCATAGTGCATAAATTATTTTCAGTTGGATATAAATGGCAAGTTAAGAAAGAAATTGACAAGGATTTTTGACTTAACTAACTAAACCATGAGTCAATAGAATGGTAAATTGATTTGATTTCTCTAATATAGTTAAGAAAATCAGTCAGTCTTTTCGATAGTTTTTTTTTTTCAAACAAAAACTCTTCCTGAAAATAAACTGTTTCTGTTAGGTAAGTACTCTCCTCGAAAACCTCTCTACCATGCGTTACAGTCAGATCTCCATATATCAAATTTCTGTATATCAAAGTAATGGTGAAGCCTAGTGACATTAGAAAGAAAAAATGTTTCTATATATGGAGGAAAAAATGTATACATCGAATTTTTTTCTAAGACCAATTAGGATTACCCCCTGTAATGACAATGTTATTAGAAAACCAAGTAAGAAAAAATATGATGATGATATCGCAAGAGGAAGTAGAAAGTTTCTTTACACCGACAAAGAAGTAATTGTTTTAAATACCCTATAGACACCGGCAGAATAAGCTCACTTCAGATAGAACAAACTGACATCAAAGACCTCCAATGCCTTCTAAAATTGAAATTTTGGCCGCGTTTAATACAATACATTGTGGTCTTAAATTCATTGAGAATATTCCTGACAATGTATTTCATGAATTTAATGAGTGTACTTTTTGTGACGAAAAATCATTTAAATTTGTTGTGCAGCAAGAAATAAGGCTTTTTACACAAATTTAAGCTTTTTACACAAATTTAAATACATATGAGTACTACATAAATATGATCCTTTTTTAAAGTATGTTCAACACAATTTTTTTAATGCTTATTTTCAATTGTCTATAGGAAAAAAGTTTGTACATAATGTGATTCATATGCACTTAAGTTATCTATTATTTCTAAATACAATATACTACAAAATAAATATCTAAAAAAAAATGTAGTTTCTTTATATATATAAGTTTCTATGAACTGTTTTTTTATGAAACCATCGACTTCAATATATAGTGAGATCCCAGTGTGTTTGCAACCCATGTTTTGGCTCTCACATTGAAGTAATGAGAACTGACAAACCGAGTGAGCTAGTAAGCCTCATAGCATAGGAGTAAACAATAACACTACTTATACCCTCCCACATTTATCCCCAACAATCCACCCAACCACTTCCAAACATGATTAGCTCTGTCCACTGAGATGTGGTTAGCACAAGTTCAGAAGCTATCCTGAACATGATTTAGCAATTTTTGTATCAAAAATAAAATACAAAGAAGAAACTTAAAATAAAATATGAACTTTTACCACAACTAGTAATTTTGTTGTTTTTTATATATATATATATACACACACACACACACACTCATTTTTAAAGTGTTAACACCAGGTTAACATGATGAACAATGATGGTCCAATCAGCAAGTTATAATAATAGTTGTGTATAACCCGAACGGGTAGTAAGACGTGGTGCTAATAATAATAGCACATACGAAGAGTAAGTGGGTTTGTGTATTTTAAAATAGCACTCAAGAAAATTGGTCCGCGGTAGCCTGCACCTCCTAAAGGTCAGATTTCAAGTATAATATAAAAATTTTCCTAGAAGAAGATTTTGAATTGAAATAAATGTTTATTCTTTACCACCCCATATATATTATGTTTATAGTATCTCTCAAAATCGTAATAGTATATTTATATTACACATGAAGTAATAGCATAATATACACCTGCCTTGGTGATGTAGTTAGCTAATGCGCTAGGTTCGTGTTGAGCTAGACTGCCGAGGACGGGGAGTTCGGGGGTCGAATCTCACTTGGATGAACTGGGGGTTATTTTTCCTAAATTGTTTTCCATTCTCCCTTCGCGCAAATTCGGGTTCATTTCCTCTATATTCAACCTTCCCAATTCCTAAGCCGTTAGCATAATAAGTAGTTAAGAGTATATAACCAGAATGGCTAGTAAGACGCAATGCTAAATTTAAAAAAAAGCCTAATAAGTGTATCAATAATATGAGTACTAGGGTATCTTTTCAGCAAGTGTTAGCTTTGTTGCCACTTTTAAATGAGTTGGTCCAATATTGATAGAGACTATCTTGAGCTTGGTGAAACTCATCATTTAATTTTTATGTAAACTATAGTGAGTTAGGGAATTAATACCTAAAATGGCACTAGTACTCATGGGTTACTTGTTACTTATCGTAATGTTTAGAAAAACTGTGAAGTGCTGATAAAAAAAAATACAGGAAGTAAAAAGTAGAACACTCCACACCAAAGGTCTCCGTAGATATCATAAGCATGTTGTATTCACAGACTTATTGAATTATTAACATGATTGGCTATATAACTAAAGATAACTGCAACAGACACTGACTCTTTATAGGGCAAAAAGTATGACAAAATATATAGAACCCTAATTGCTAACCCTACACACCTTCAATATTTCTATTAGTGGTCAATCCAATCATTCTGACAGGACACAAAGTGGTATTTTTATTTAGGAAAAGTTAGAGAAAGACTAAAATATAAAGCTATACAAAATAGAGTGATGGATGAAAGGCCTTTCAATCTGTATCAAAGCATGCTGTAGCCTCTTTTCTGATTGAGTTTTCACAAAATATTGTAACGAGATTAGTGTTTAACAGCAGAACCAGCACCAGGAATCTGAACCACGGTGGAGGCCTGGCATTCCACACATTCACAAGTTGTGATTAATAGACGTCTTGTCAGAGGTGAAGGAAGGGTTTGGCAATTATATAAATCTGTGCCGGGACCGAGGATTGAAACCTAGACCCCCAGCACAGAAGTCTGTCACCTTACCCCTAGACCACCAGTTCACCCGTCAAAAGCTGCAGTTGATGGTGAATTACTTAAAGATTATCATGCAGAATTTTCTAAAACCATTTATGGATTGCCTCCAAATTGCGTATTCAATTATGATTAGAGTAATTTGAGTGACAATCCTGGAAGGAAAAAGATGATTTTCAAATGAGGTGTGAAAAACCCTGATAATATTGTTAACCATACTAAGAGCACTGTCACATTCATCGGCAGATGGTACAGTTCGTCCACCTTATGTGGTCTACAAAGCTACACACTTGTATGATTTATAACGGTAAGGGGGCCCAAAGGTGAATCCTTATGGAACAATAAGTGTTGTGCCAGAGGATAATTGTGAACAGCATGGGTGGTTTGACACTTCAAAATTTGTTGATTGGTTTAAGAATACATTTTTGCCCCATACCTTGCTAATTCCTGGCACAAAAGCTCTTAATGGGGACAACTTATCCTCCCATTTTACCCAAGAGGTTTTGAAATTATGTCGAGATCATGATATTTTGTTTATTTGTTTGCCTCTCAATGTTACGCATCTAACACAACCTTTGGATGTTAGTTTTATTGGATCACTAAAAAAAGCTTGGTATTCACTACTAACTAAATGGAAGCAGAAAATCCCAACGTATTCAGCTGTTGAGAAAAGCCTATTTCCTAAACTACTTAGAGAATTGTTTTTCAAGGTACCTAATATGACAAATAACATAATTAGCAGATTTATGACAATTGGTATATCATCTCTAGATGTACAACAATTATTGAATAAAATACATATTCAAAATCAAAGTGATCAAACTACTATAGTGCCTGATGTTTCAAATCAACTCGCCGTCACCTTAATAGACTTTTTGGCCGATCAACGAAGTCCTCAACAAATTAGAATTTCAAATAAAAGAAAAAAAATAGCAGTTGTAGCAGGAAGATCAGTGGCGGCTGATGATACTCAAGTGAAAGTATCACAAGAACCAAAGCACAATATAGTCAATGTAGAAGAGACAGAATAAATTGAATGCAGACCTAGAAACACTAAAAATACCTGCAAAAAATCTCTCCACTTTCCTGATTCTTCACCAAACATTTCAGCTGATTGAAGACCTGGAGACTTGGTTCTTGTAACTTATATTACAAAAAATTATAGAAAGACATATCGTGGGGAAATTGCATCTCTTGAAGGCAAAGATTTTTATGTAAAATTTCTTCGTTCTGTGGATATGGAAAAGATAGTTTTTCGATTAGAGGATGGTGACGAGGATATTGTACCAAGCTCCCAAATAATAGGCAAAGTATTGCCTAGTTATAAACTTAACAACAAGGGTCACTACATTTTTGATGAGTGTTCCTGCTGAATAAACCTGTGACTAAAACAAGTCATAAACAGTCTAATATATTGTACAAGTTCTATTCTTTAGTATTTTATTGTTTCATTATTTTGTATTATAATATCATATACATCTGTAAGAAATTATATTAAGAAATATTGTAATGTAAAGAGTGTTTGCTACCAAGTTATCCATGTGTCAACTTCCCCCCAACACTTATTAAACTTTTATAAAATAAAATCATTGTTTTGAGTTTGGGGTGAAGGTAACCAAGATATAAAAAAATAATTTATATATATTTTACTCAACTTAAAAATATCACAGGGGTATTTTTAAATATTTGAGACCAAGACTCATATAATTTTTTATTTTTTTCAATAATTTGTATTGTTTAAAGTTATTTAGAGTTGAAAAGTGGTCACCTTTACCCCATTTGATGGTATATGGTTGTCATTATTTTCAAATTCATTGAAATCTTGTTAAGTTGACAAAACTGAGAAAATTTACAAGTTTATAAAAATATTATGAAAAAAATATTCTTGTACAACAATTATTTTAATATCAATACTAAAGTCCGGTAAATGAAAAGTCTAAGGAAAAGATATATTGAAATTCCAAAAGGTTAATCATTTTAAAAATAATCCTCATTTATCAAACCCTTCAAATAACCTTACTCGTCATTGTAAACAAGTAAACAAAGAACATCATGGAAGAAGTGAAAGTTTAAGATCAGAACATATGCAGCACTTCTGTCGACTTGCAGGTGCTGTGCAGCAAACACCTCTCATGAACGCAAAAGAGGAAGAGTGTCATGAGCCATATTATGATACATGTTTATGTCATAAGTACATTCTGTGTATATTCAAAGTTTTTTTGAAATCAAATTACAACAACTAGAATTAACATTTCTTCAAAATGGTGGATTTGTTTTAATTGATCGATGACATAAAACTCTAATAACGGCCTAAGAAATCAATTCATGTGCATTATTTTTTTTTTAATCAGATAAAAACATTTTTTCAATAATTATGTCAGCTTTACCTTGAAAATTTTTGAAAAACCAACCTCGGTACTTCTTACCAGGATTAGGACCTCGATCTCCTTGTCATCAGCAATCTAATCTAACACAAGAGTGACTCCTTAGATCAGAGGTCCCCAACCTTTTTGTACTTTATAACACATTCAAAACTAACAGTAGTGCGGCGGGCATCAATTACTTCTTCAAGGCAAATTTACTAACTCCCGCCAGGCTCAGAGGTCAGCCTCAGCGCTATACACACGACCGGTCAACTGCCATGTTAAGTTTCCTAAAGTAATTGTGACGTTACATGTGGTCGTGGATAATACTCTAGGCCGTAGCCATGGGAGAAAAGAAGGCGGGGGGTGGGGGGTGGGGAGTTCAACCCCCCTCCAACTTGACAAAAAATAAGTTTAAAAAATTCTGCTTTATTTACAGTTTTAACAAAACCAAAAAAAAGACAAAAGGAACTATTTAATTATTCACCACTATTTTCGCGCTCGGGTACATTTTAAAATCTAAGTTTATTCTGTGTTTATTCAGGCAACAAATTTGGGTGGGCCCATGTCAAGATATTTACAAAGGAAATAGTAAGTATTAGTGTGGTATTAGAGAGTGTGAAGAGAATGATGGATGGGGGTAGGTATTTGAAATTATGGAAAAGCAAAACCATTCGGCTTAAAACTACGGTGGTTCCGAGTAAAAGTACACTTTGTAAATGAGCCAGCAAATAAAAAGGAATGAGAGGGAGGGATTGGTAAGAGGGGGGTGAGGGGCTTTCAATCATCAACTTCTTGAGAACAGCATACCTAGAGATAAGCACAAACTTGATTTTTGTCGGACAATTGACAGATTAAAATTATTAGTCAAGAACTTTACATCTGTGGTAAAAAAGTGGCAGGCAGACGCCAAAAGCTCGGCAGGCGCCATGGCGCCAGAGGACATAGGGCAGGGGAACCTTGCCTTAGATTATGTAGCCACTGGAGCAGTTCTAAAATAACTTAAATCAGTTTAAAACATGTATTTTAATCAGTTTTAAATATAACGTATTTACCTGAAAATCTAGTAAAATTTTGAAAGTGTTTCACATGAAAAATAAAAGGTCTCAAATATACCTCAAAGTAAAAACTTAACAAATCTGAGTTTTATTAGCTCTTATGAATACTTTTCTTGATAGGCAAGCACTCCAAAGCTTTTCTTCTCTTTCTCCTCTGAAATAACAAATTTGTTAGCAGCCTGCAAATTATTTGTTTGTTGCGCCTCAGATATTGATAATCTAAAATTTAAATTGTAGCTTCTTCTCATTCACTTGTTTACTTGAGATTCCAAGGAAGCCTTCTTTTCAACGCCATAACTCACTAGTAGATCTGCCATGGGGTATTTTTTTAATATTAGTAGCATACCACAGATACTGCCCCCAAACTAACCACCTACTGGATTACCGTCTCAATGACAACGAAGGGTGGGAATCCTATCTCACTTAGTTTTGACCTTAGGTCAATTATTAAAAGCATGCTATGATTCCGGCCAGCTGGTACAATTTCAGCATTCTATAGAATATAACTCTGTAGGAATCTAGCGTTTTATTCAGTGAAAAATGTTAGGCTCCATATATAATATGAGAACAGTTTTCAGGAGGATATTTTTAGGAGAAAACATCGCTCTAAGTACCAAGCCAATCAAATATATTTTACATAAATTAAAAACATATATTTTATAGTCTGGAAGTTCTAATAAGGAAATGATACAGTGACCCAACAATTAAAAGTTGTTTTATAGAATTACATCATCTAAATTATGTATTTCATATTTTGAACACACTTGGTTCCATATTGGTGAATTGAGCTTAAACTATTATAAAATGTAAACTTAAAGGTGTGAAGTTATATTCTGAATACTCATTAAGGAAAAAATAACATAATCCAACTAATTTTAACACATTTTTCTCGCTAAACAAAGTCTATTAGGTATCATGTTTAATTTCAGAGTAAAGATTTAAATCATATATAAAATAGAATGAAAGGATATAGATCTCGAGTTTTACTGACAGAGCTGAGACGGTATTTTTGTTACATTTAAAATTGTTTTTAAATCAATAAGCGAACAAAATGTTTAAGATATTAATCAATTAAGTGACCAAATAGTTTTCTTTTCTCTTATAAAATATACTATGAAAACTTACTAGCACAGCCACTTTCTGGTAGAAGTCTGGAAGCCAATATTCCATAGCGCAACATGTTGATAAAACTAGTATCCGGACTAACCATGGCAATCTGTGTTTCAGGCGATTGAGGTGGATCAACATTCTCATCAAAAAGACCACCAACTAGATTTTCTGACTCGACCTAAAGAAAAGAAAATGTTACTGTCGATACCGTATTTCAGATAGCATGAGTTCCATTTAATTAATGTTAATAGTTGGTGGTCTTTAACACATCATACTATTTTTCCTAAAATAGCCAAAACCAAACTTTTGTGTATATTAAAAAACAAATGTATGTATCTATGTACCAATTTATTGTAATTTTTTTTAACATTCGATTAAAACTGTCCTTCAAAGATATGAAATATATTAATATTTTAATAATTTTCTAACAGGATTAACTTTAAGTCCTAAACATAGGGATTGTAATTCTCGTGTCTGACTAACTTAGTTTGTAACGAATTTGTATCCTCTAAAATTATGAGCTACATTAAAACAGAAAATTATTTTATGTCAGCACTGTTGGCTGAGTTGTATACCTAGTTGGTTAAACCTAAACGAAATTCCCTAGGTGTAAAAAAAACTCTCTTACCAGCATAGAGATGTACCTAATATAATGTGGTTGAGTTTGTATGTCAGTCAATATGAAGGCCTTGAAGCAATTTTTAGAATTGAAGTTACAATATGTGTATTATGAATTAGTAGCTGTTTTGAATACTAGGGATCTACGAGTACTCGGATTTCGAGATTTGAATCGAACTCGTCATTGAAAGTTTTGTTAAGCTCGTCATTTTCGAGCTTCAACTTGATGAACTTAATAATGAATTTTTTAAATGCAATAATAAGCATAGACTATTTAATTTAGATAATATTAGCATTTCCATTTATAAATCATTCGGTTGATTGATAAAATGTTTAAATAAATATCAATTTTCACATTAAAAACTTAATAGAGATTTTAAACTACTTTAGACAGGTATATTTATTCAATATTGTCGTCCATTTTGAATTATCCTTGATTCAAGTTGTTTACTTGTATTTCCATGACAAATGAATGAAAATAAAAATAGTTAAATAGATTACTAAATAAGTGAATGCTTCTTTTTACGATTTTTACCTGGTCCCTTTCTAAAGTAATAATTTTTGTAAAATTAAAAACTTAATATCAAGAATATATTATTATATTGAATGTTTACAAACTTAAGATATTTAAAACTCATATTAATTACCTACAAAATTAGTAATAGTTTAGTTACAATTTAGTTAACCTGTATAAAATCAATGTTGATCTTACTTATTGCAATAAATATTTTACCAAACTTACTACATTTTATATTTAAAAAATCATTTAATATTTCATGTTTTCTAGAAATATTATTTTTAATCTTAAAGTATGAACACCAATTTTTAAAAGCATTAATAATTGAAGTGAAATCAATTTCTCAATAAGGTAAACAGGTCTAGCGAGAGCTCATACAATGCACATGTGCAATTGTGCATAGAGGAATGGAATTAGAACAGAAGACATTATCATGCAAGATTACACTAAGGAATAATAAACGAAATATGAAACACTTCAAATTTCTAACTGTTTGTGATACATTTTCTTAAAGGGTAAATTAAGTTACTATTGCATATTTAGAGGAAATATTAGCCTATTAAAACGTCAATTTTATTAACTTTCTTTTATTAAGACTGTAGAAATACTGTACACTAATGTAAAATAAGTGATAGTGAAGTCGGCCAATCTGAAAGGATAGCTAGGTTAGGCCTAGATATAAACAAACCCACTTCTATATTTCTTCCTACACTTTTACACTTACCACTTCTTCAAACTTCCACAGTTGCACAATGTTTTGAATTTTCGGAAATTATTATTTTTCATATGAAGAAGTAATATTTCCGAAAATCCAAAACAATGTGCAATTGTGGATGTTTTGAAGAGTGGGAAGTGTAGAAGTATAAGTAGACATGAAGAGAGAAGAATGTTTGTTCCTATCAAGGTCTAATCTAACTATTCTTTCAAGTTGGCTCCCTTCACTAGCACTTAATTTACATTAGTATACAGTGTTTCTGCACTGTCTTACTATACATTTTCAAGCTGTCATTTTACTAACTTTTTTTTATAATTGTTAGTGTAATTAAATTTTTATTTGAGTTCTTATTTTCAAATCATGTTTTTAAATATTATTTCTAATTTACAAAAAAACATCTTTCCAATTTTTTTCAAAAGTAGGCTATTTACCATTTATTAAAATGGGTGTCATTCATACTTTAAGAACATGTGTTATAATATATTTTTTATAATTGTTAGTGTAATTATATTTTTATTTGAGTTCTTATTTTCAAATCATGTTTTTAAATGTTATTACTAATTTAAAAAAAACACCTTCCAATTTTTTCAAAAGTAGGGCTATTTACCATTTATTAAAATGGGTGTCATTCATACTTTAAGAACATGTGTTACAATATATTTTTTAAATTTCAAGTTTCAAAATAAGCATATATATACTTAACATTTTAAAATTATGAATATAGTACTCGAACTCGGAAGCTTTTAGAAATACTAGACTCAAGTTCAACTCTAATGAAAAACCCCCAAGTTCGCAGACCCCTAGTGAATACATATTTTATATATTAGGATAAATGTAATAGGTCATGTGCTTGATTTGAAGATTCCTCAAATTACAATGAGAGTTAAATGCACATTTTTGTAGAAGAGTGACCATTGTCAACCAAATATTGCAGAATAATTGATAAAATCTTTAAATGCAGTTTCTATTGGTGTTTGTTCAATATACCTACAAGAAAACCATGGATAATTTATGGTTTTTTTTATCAATATTAAGTGTTTTAAGTATTATTTGAGGTAATATGTAAATAGTGTAGAAAACAAACACCGTTAAAACAATTCAGGCCATATCTAGGCAATACATATTGTTAACATATGAGAAACCAAATCTTTTACTCGTTTTGGTGTTTAGTCGTAAAATTAATGGGTTTTGAGGGAAATATTTTAATTTTTAACTGAATTCCCTGGCGGGTCTTTTATTCAGAAATCAAAAAATGTACTTACTTTTCTGGGTTTTCCCTGCATGTAGCCACCATGACTCATGTCATAATATCAATTGAATTATACATTTCAAAAAATAATAACAGTGCCAATACATGCCTAAGCACTGGTACACCCAGAGATTATGAGCTCTAGCTGACACACTTAGGCAGTTGAATAAGAATAAATGCTATTTTACTAAACACACATATTTAAGGAAATAGTGTAAGAGATAGAATTAAACAAAATATAGGTTATTATTAAATACAAAATTTCCATTTTTATTCAGAATCTTTTCCAATTCTATTGGGTCTCAATGCTGATAATGATAGGTTATATTGCTTTGTACTAGAGTTAATTAAAGGTTAAATGAGGGAAAGCTGATTATTTAACTGCCATTTAATAACATTTCTATTTTCTTTTATGTAACACTGCATAAATATTATGTATATTTTATAGAAAATAATATTATTGCATATACCCTGAGAGCTTCCAATTGCTCGTATGCAATTCCCGCAACTTGTGACACTGCATCCTCAAGGTCTAGAAGTTGCATATGGACGAGGTCAAGAAACTCGGAGAGATTGGGAGGAGTTACTCTCCAACCTTGCACAAGGACCTATTGCAAATCAATAACAATAAATCATAGAACTTCAAAGTGTCAATAGAACTGATTTTTATAAGAAAGTATTAGTTATTAATTGTTTACATCTATTTAAATTGAAAAATTAAAGTATGTAAAGTCAACACTATCAAGATTTATATTTACAAAGCTTCTTTTCAATGACATATTACTTAGGTATTAATTTACAGTAATTTTAATAATGTAATAATTTGAAGATTTGGCTGCACATGCATGAGTGAGTACTAGCTGGTTTCTATCAATAAATTCAGTTTTTGGTAAATTAAAGAGTATAGTGTAATTAGTTTATCTGTGGCAACCCCAAATGTAATATGTGATTTTCTTTGTTGTCATATCTATGTCATGGAGCAAGGGGAAAACACCCATATTTATTTAATAGGGGTAGCCACTGCATAAATATACAACTTGAACTATTCTGTGTATGGAGACGATAATCTATTTTCTTACTGTGTCTTAGACTAGTTTAAAAGATTCAAAGAGGGATACAAGGAATTTAAAGAAAGCCCAGGGGTAGGCAGTTAGTTAATTAGTTAATGACAGCTCAAAGTGAGGACACAGTTGCAAAAGTTCAAGAGCTGGTGGCCAATCACAATCTTAATAGATAATGTATTGAATATTAACTGACAATTTGTCAGATTCTTCATTAAAATTTGTGAAGTAAATTGCACTCCATTTACAGGATCAAGAAACTTAATATATTGATCACATCTCTCAAAATCAGAAAACAGCTTTAACAAAATAATAAATAGTATTTATTAGATGTAGTATAAAATAACAAAATCTATGGACAAATAATAAATCAATAAACTGCTAATGATAAAATGTAAATTTGATTTTAAAATATTAATTGCAATATTCGTCAACAAACCAAATATGTTTATCCTTGAAATAACAACTGGCATTAATAGTGGTAGTAGATAATGTAATATGTATAATGTATGTATAATGTAAGGAGAAACTATATAATAGCTAGACCTGTGCGGAAATGACATTTTGACTTTGGGAAGTTTTCGAAACGGGTCAAGAAACAGAAGAGAAATTAAAAATAGTTTTCCACTTTAAACTTAGATTCATTTTCACATTTTCAAATATATTTAAGTAAAAATAATTCAATAATAAATTTAGAAGCTTAGGGAAATTTGATCACCAATAGGGTCAAGAAAAGTGACAAAAACTCTGATAAGTTGCAATTTAGAGGTCTGAATGACAAAGTTAAACTCTGTGTCTTGTAGAATTTTTATAGGAAAAATGTAAATAAAATTGTTATATTAAATTGTAAGTTTTCCAAATAAACACAAAATAATATTTTGTCTAGTACTGGTTTGTAAAATTTTGAGTTAAGGTAAAATTAAAACCACAGGTCCAAAACAATTATTATATTTGTGTATTTTTAAACAAGCATTTTTGGTATTAATATAAATGATGCTAAAAATGGATTTTAAGATTTACTAAAACAGTTCTTAAATAAAACATTCATAGCATAAATTTTAATAACCACTTACACACTAAAACATCAAAATATTCAAACTAATCTGAATAAATAAAAGTGAGGCATAGTCTTGCCGATAAAAATAAAAAAATCTCAACTGAGGCAGTGTGTCTGGTTAACTCTTACGTTTTAGTTACTCAAACTCTCACAAAAAGCGCTGTAAGACTTAAAAATATTAGTTTACCCAACTATTATTATCTAAGATATAAAAGTAAATCGATACCATTCCAAATAATAACAATATTAACATAAAAATAATGTTATGAGGCAAAATAAGTGTGGCTGAAGTGTATTTTGTGCATAATTTGAGATTTAAAAGCAGGGCCACCACAAGAATGAATAAACAAATGTTGGATAATGAAGCTTTTGATGAAGATCTTCAAACCCGCCTCGGTGGCGTAGTTGGCTAACGCGCTTGTCGTGTTGAGCTCGACTGCTGAGGATGGGGAGATCGAGGTTCGAATCTCGGTCGGGTGAACTGGGGGTGGTTTTTCCTAAATGGTTTTCCACTCTCCCTCCACGCATATGCGGGTTCACTTCCTCCATTTCAACCTTCCCAATTCCTAATCTACTAGAGTAATTAGTACTTAAAGTGTATAACCTGAACAGGTAGTAAGACGCGGTGCTAAATATTATTATTATTATTATTATTATTATTATTATTATTATTATTAAGATCTTCAAAATGTAGAGTACAAATTGGGAAACTTTTTTACCCACTTATTTGTAACATGATAGGTCCCCTACAAAGGTGTTTTACTCTCATTTCAAAACCAATCATGGGAATTTCTCTACAATATAAATTATTGCCATAAAAAGATTAATTCTTCAATAACTGCTCAGAGTGAGAGTTTATTTTGAGCAACTATGCAACCTTGAAGTCTGAATTGGACAGTGATGGGTTTCAGTCCTCATAGAAGCTTAAGACATATTCAGCCTACAATTGTGGATATAGCATCAATCACACCCCTAAAAGTGCTTCAAAATATAAACAAAAGAAATGTGCATGGGCTGTTTCAAAACATTTGGGTAGTTCTTTGCATTCTATTGACCATACCAATCATTCTAGCAAGTGAATAGTGGAGTTTTATTGAGTTAAAACTTACACTTATATGAGATCATCAGTAATACAGGATAATCTTTCATCTATGGAAATGTAAGCCATTGAAAACAAAATTAAAGAGGAAATTGATTTCGAGGCAATTAATTCTTTAGCATCAATGAAGGCAAGAAAAAGAGCCATTTAGTAACCATTCAATTACAAATCGATGTATTTAATGACATTTTATTAACATGCATGATACACTTTATTTCATACAAACAAAACTGAGGTATATGTTATTTGTTCTGCTAATGTGAAACTAGTTTTATTATATTCATTCTTACTATCTTTATATTGTTGCTTTATGAGTGTAATGAATATCCCAATACAATGCATTAATGTGTTTTTTAAACTTATAATTGAGTCTTTAAACCTTTATATGTCAATTAACATAGCCTTGTGATGTGATTGACAACTAACATTAGGTGCCTCAACATTGTTGTCGAATGTTGGAGTGTGAAATATTACAATACAAAGAAATTTAAAGCAAAATTCACACAAATTTCATGGAAAACAGTGGGTAAAAGAAATAATTTGTACTTCTTGTGAATCTTATTAAACTTAAAACACAAAAACCTGTTTTCCTTTTTTCAAAAATAGTTAGCAACTAAATTTATAAAAATTGTTAATGCAAGAAGTCCTGGGATCTTTAAAGAAATTCTATTATCATATTTTCAATGTTAATTAGGGCCACTGCAGAGAATAAATAACAATTTTATATAACTTGCATAAAAATCCAATCAGCAATAATCAAGGGAAAAAATGGGCATGGACATCCAGAACTGATCCATCTTGTAATTGTTTCTTTTCAAGGTCTTAAGATGTTATAAAGAAGGGGGTGCCAAAATCAAAGTTAACATGCATACAAAATGTGCTTGCGGCGGCCCTGTTTAAAAGCCACTTTTAATATTACTTTTCACCAAACATGTGTTTTCCTTGCTTGAATATATTCAGGGATAAAATGTATTACCATTAAGTAGCCAAATGTGGTTGTTATTTAATGATACTCAGATGTGTTGACAAAGTATGATAATTGTAAAATAAAAGGGGTTGAAATTTTGGGTATACATCTACTTAAAGGAAGATAAGGTTAATTTAGCTTTAATAAATCAATAATAATGTTAATGGGCATTAAATACAAATGTCACATTTATAAGACACTGGTTAGTGTGTAACCTTTTTATATGAATATTTCCTGTCCAGACTTTGGGAACACCTTATTTCTCGAATTTTCCCAGAAGTTCAGGATCCCACACAGGTTTAATGATGATGATGATGATAATGATGATGATAATAATAATGATGATAATAATAATAATGATGATGGTGATGATAACCCATATGTATTATTGGGAGCTTTAGATAACTTTCAAGATGGACTTTGTAATTAATGCATAAAATCTACATAATTTCTTAATGTGTGTGTATGTCTTACCACACCCTCCAGAAGCCCCTAGATGACCTAAAAATAAACTTTGCACTCTTATAGTAGAGATCACAGTACAGTACCTAACAGAGACAGATTTTTGATTTTTTTAAATTCCTATTTTATTTAATGAATATAGAGTTAATTTAATTATGTCACTTTATTCACTCTTGTGTAATAACTGACAGAAAGATACTTATTTACAAACAAAACCCAACCCTCCATATGCTTAGCAATTAAAAGTTAGGTTTTGATTGGTTTGTAAAAAATCAATCTGATAACTTATATCAGTCAGTAGTGTGCCTGTCTACTGAGCTATGAGTCCCGGTTTTAATTCCCGGCATGGCCGAAAAATTAATCAATGGTGGAATGTGGATCCATCCCTTTCACAGTAATGAATTAACGGCTGGGGTACTGGATGTTGTGCATGTCCCAGTCTTAAGTTATATTATAAGGCATATGAAGGTACTACATGCATAGCAAGCCGGTAGTGGAAATTATATAGGGCTTGAATAAAAAACTGGAAACAGTAATGAATGTAAAGTAAAAGTGTTATAATCAATCTGTCATAAAGAGGCCTAAAAACTAGTAAAATATAGTTCTAGAATGCCAAATTTTAGTGACTTTGAATCAATGTTGGTGGTCAAATGTAGGCTTCATCTAAAAATCAGGGTTTAGTTTTTGGCACTTATAAGTTTATAAGTGTGTGATTCACTCATTAAGCTCCATTGTCATGCTAAATCTAAATTCATATTACTTTTCAATAAGGCATACCTGTTTACAACTTAGAAATATAATTGGATTATTTCTGACTAGCTCACTTTTGGCACAATATATTAGGCATCCTGTGGACATTATATAAATCAAGTTTATAGTTGTCTGTCATTTTATATGGACTTTGATCAATGATATACAGATTCAAAAATCAATATTTCACCCACAAGTGTGGTCTTGAGATAGTACTTCTTTAAAAGTAGCCATATTTTTGATAACAAAAGTCATATTTTTGTGAAAGTAGTGATAATTCTACCGAATCTTCTTTAAACTTACCGATCTTCAGCAATATAGAATACTAACCTGTTGAGCAGGGGTTGTGTAGAATGGTGTGTGAGCAATCACAGTAATATAGATCTCTGGAGTAAATAATGTACACGATCCAGGTAGGTAAAACTTAAAACATACAAGACCATTTAAGAGTAATTACATATATGTAAGTATTCTAGGAACAAACTAGAATCTTATGTTTAAAGAAAAGTAAGGTCACACCCCTGTTAGTTTGATAAGAAAACTTAGTAATTAAATAAAAAGTTATCAGTATAAACCTTTATCTGTGAAAAATACACACATATTGAGAAACTTTTCTCGGTTTTCCCAATTTGAGTGAGTATCATCCAACTCGCACATCATATGATAATGATTTCATACATTCATTTACACTTCTGAGTGAATGATTTTGTGATGACAGTCTTAAAATATTGAATATAATTAGAATTCAAATAGATATACTTGAGGTTTTCAAATAAAACCACCACCAAGTGACCAATGTTGATATTAAATATCAAACCCTAGTTGGTATAAAATGTTATTCAAACAATACCCTTATATGGCAAAAGAAGTGTCTCAACTGACAAATACACAAGGAACTTAGAAACCATTCAGTAATCATTGTGAACTGGTGTTGCACTTACTTTGGTGGCCACATGGTATAAGGCGTAACTCACGCAATAGACTAAACTGCCAATAGTGGAGAAATTGTGGTTTGATCCCAGTTGAGTGTACCGAGGGTGGTTTTCCCTAAAATGTTCCCACTCTCCCCCCCGCAAGTTCAGGTACACTTCCTCTAACTTCAACCTTCCTAATCCTTAATCCATTAATATAATTAGTGCATAGGTGTATAACCTGATGAGGTGATAAAACATGGTGCTAAAGATAAAATAACGGGTGTACCATTATTTATTGACTAACACTACCCAAAATTAAGTAAATCCCTTTTTGTTTTAATCTACAAAGAGATGCATTAGGGAAACTAGCTCGCCTAGCTACTCCTTTTTTTTACAAACCTGATGAAAAAGAGGATGGGACACAAATACCCTTTAATGTGAGGGGAGCACAAATAAGCATAACCTACCATTATTAATAGAACTAACTGCTCTTAGATGACCACATCACAATAAAACCTGTTCCAAACTTTCAGACATCCTTTTCAAAATCCCCTATACTCACACAAGACTGCATTGTTTCCACACAATCATATTAAGATGACTTTAGGGGGGAATATTCTATACCTAACATTGTAATTTTATACTGGTACTGGGCACTCTGGATATACAACAGTTTATATACTAAGAGACAGGTAAATTATGAATAGAAACAAAAAGGATTATATCAACCTTATCTATTAAAAAAATCTGGCAATGGTAATTTTCTAAGAAAAATTTTAAAACCACTGTATAAATTTTCCAATTATAGAGGTGTTGGGTCATATCAATAAAATAACATGACATAGGTTCAATTTTTTTCAAGAATAAAAAATTGAATTAAGAAAGTGATCTAATTTCTAGATACATATATTACATTTAATAGTTTAACAAATATTCTTAAAATTTGGCGATTTGAAATGTTATGCCAAAAACAGGTTACTTAAGAATATAAACTCACAATTTTAGGGTATTTTACAATCCCAAGGATAAGATCTTAACTTAGTTAGGTAATAAAGCATGAAGCAGATGTCATATAGGATGTAGTGGTGCCGTTTTATGTGCTATACTTTAAAAAAAACGTTAAATTGAGACCATTGAAACCATTTTACTATATTTTAGACAATACAGATATATTTTTAAATAGTTATAAAAACTACAAAGCTGACCACAATTTTGCTATTGTTAAAAATTAATGCATAAAACCACACTTTGATCTTTTTTCTGATTTGATAATAATCTTTTACCTAAATTCCCAAATATTTGTCCTCTAAGATGGGTTCTTTGAGCAATGTGAAGGAAAAAAATATTTGAATAATTCTGCTGATTGATAAGTTTTACCAAATAAATATAAGTATTGACCAAAACTAGCCCTTTATAAATAAAATAACCCATTAAAAAGCAATGCTATTTATATTTTAACTAGACATGCCCTACAATAGTACATTAATAATATATTTTCTCTATATTTGGTGTGTATAAATGGTTCAATTCTAAATAAACACATTTGGATATTGAATAAAGAAACTGAAACATTAGGAAATTAGTTCAAACCCTAAAAAAATGGAATTCCCAATAAAACCCACTGGCCAATGGAAACAGTGAAAAATGTGGATTGTGTTGTTTTTCATTATGAAAGTCATATAGTGTTTGTCCTTTCAAATGCTCTTATTTAGGCTTGACTAATGGTGATTTTCCCTCAATTATTTTCCACCCACCCTCTGCAAAAGTTTGGGTATATTTTCGCTATATTCTATGTTCCTCATCCCTAAACCATTAGTGTAAATTTGTAGAAAGCCTATAAAGGAAGTAAGACGAGGTGCAGAAAAAAAACTTACAGGTCTTGTCAAGCCATCCAAGCTCTTCTTAAATGACTGAAATATTTCATCAATCATAACTTCACCATGCTGAATGTCCTATAACAAAATTAACAGTTCATTGGACATTCATAAAAGACAACATTTTAGATAGTAAATTTCCCACTTACTAAAATAAAAGAGGCTACTTCTAGGTCATTAAGTTAAACTTTAAAGTGTAACGATTTTTTATAAACTAAAGTATTAAAATCATACATGAAATTGAATGATAAGATGATATAAAGTGTGTTTTAGGAAAATAATAAAGATATTAATGAATAAAACTGTGTTTGGCCTTTAGCAACAATGAGTCTAGCCAGATTTATAAGAAGAAAAAGGTTTTACATTTGATACAAGGGGTAGTGTGATTCTAAATACATAGGTAGGTCCTTGAATTGTTTTATTTACTAAAAAAAGTTTTTTGTTATGTTATCACACATTTCCCCAACAAATTATTTTATAAAAGCTTACAAAATGTTTTGATGCATTTCCAAATCAGACTCAATATATACATAAGTTTCAATGAGTCTTGTAAATAAAGTGTTGAAACAAGGACATTTTTAATGTAATTGAACTGTTACCAAAATTTTGCAATTTCACAAATTAGGGTGTTATTTAAAATTTATCCAAATTAATTGATTTTATGCCTATTTATACAACTGTGTGGAGAATTAAATAACAACTAAGAAAAATAAACAAATAAAAATTTTCATAGGAAGGACAGTTAAAAAAATACAAACATTATTTTGTGGTCAAACAATATTAATAACAATTTACTATATTATAAATATTATTTTATAGGTGTTGATAAGATCTATCATGAGCGACATCTGTAGATCACAAAACTAGATGTATGAATACGCGAAAGTAGATATAGTAACTTTTCTAGCCATCTTCTTATCAAAATTGGACTGTACATAAACTTCTAAATGTTAAAAAAAATTATATTGGACTTAACAACAAAACAATTACTATACATATTAAATGCATACTCTCCTAATAGAGTGAAACTCAAAATAGGATTCGTGGACCTCTAGGGGTTTGCAAAGGTGTTTGAAAGGGTCTGCCTTGGAGTATAAGATTAAATATCTAAATTAAATATGGCATTTTAAGGAAAATGTAAAATTAATACAATTAAATTAATTAAATTTTACAGATTGGATTTTTTTCTAACTAATCTTTAAGAAATCAACAGTTTCAAACCTACTCTCCAAGATTATTTTATTGAGTAAAATACCTAGTAAAAGATTACTATTTTTGTTTGAAATAATTGTTTCCTATGAATTAGTCATCAAGAGAATTCTGTTATTCTAAACTTGTGGAGAATTTTCCAAACGAAAACTGCTACAATTATCCCTACTAGTGGAATCCAATTAGAGGCATCTATTTTTAAAAAAATATCCAGGTGAAGAACATTCTTAATAGCTACCTAGGGGCATCAAAATTTCGAAAATTTGCATTGGGGGAGCTACTATAAATAACTTCCAGGGACATCTTAATTTCACAGATTTTCTAGGGAGATTTACTCCAAATAGTTTCTAAAGGCATCTAATTTTTTTTAATCCAAGAGAGAATCACTTTATATAGCTTTTAAGACCATCCAATTTTCAAAGAATTGCTTCATGAGGACTATTCCTAATGACTTCTAGAGGCATCTAATTCCCAAAATAATTTCATGTGAGAACCATTCAAAATAGTTTCTAGAGACATCATTTTAAAAAATCCTTGAGAGGACCACCTCAAATAGCGTCTAGAGAAATCAAGTTTCCAAAAAATTGCCAGGCAACAGTTATTTAAAATAAATTTAGAGGCATCGAATTTTTTAAAATTAGCCAAGGGAGGACTACTCAAAATATCTTCTATGTGCATTTGAATTACCAAATATTTCTAGGGGAAGACTAACCCGAAATTGATTCTACTAAAGGCATCTAATCATCAACAAAATTCCAGGCAAAGATAACTCTAAATATATTATAGGAGCATTAAATTTTTTTTAAAATCTGGATAGGACTATTCCAAATTGCTTATAGAGATTAGTTTTTAAAACTTCAGACGAGGACAAGACCCAGGGGCATACCATTTTCAAACATTTGATGGGAGATGGCTCCTAGATCCCTCTTTGGCTTGGGTGGCTAAACACATCAAAATACTCTTTTATGGCTAGTTGCCCCTCCTACACAAATAAGTTTCCATTGCAACTGGTGTAATGAATAAACCCTAAAATCCTTGGTGTACCCCTGTTTAGAAAACAATGTTCTAATCAAAACCTAACTTCATTTTTAGTTTTTCAATTTTGTATTTTTATCTTACTACAGGTAGTATTACTTTTAGCTTGCAAACTAATGGTCCAACCGATAGAAAATGGAGAAACAAGGCGAAAGAGCACAGATCAGTTTACAAAACACTCAAGTGAGTGGTCAAATTATTACTTTCATTTTTACAATCACTTCACATATTTGGACTATTATAGCCTGGACCATCTCTGTTTTATCAGAATTCAAATTATTATCCTGTAAAAATCATGGACCTAGACGACTAAGATTCAAAATCAAATATAACAAACATAGTCAAACATATTCAACAACAGGTTAATAATTCTGTGATGTTAAGACTTAGAGCCCTACTAAGCTTAATACAGAGAAATTTTCAATCTCATCTTGGATTAACACATTGTGTGCTGATATGGATACAAAGTATTATGTTGTCCTGTCAGTAAGGTTAAACAACCATATGGCATTCACCAATTTCTTTAATGGCATTTTATCTTGTTTATTAACTTAGTATCAAAAAGATTCTTTTGAAACATTTCAATTGTGGCACGGGCCAATTTAGTTCAACTTCTTTGTATAAAGCACAACTTATTTATATAAAAGTATTTACTTTTTGTGCAGGGATGATAAGCGATTGTTAATCTTCCCTAATGTTGTTCCTGAATAAAAACAAAATATATGTTTTTAAGAAAAAGTTTACTTACAACTGCAGAGAGTGAAGGGCTCATATCCAAGCAGTAAATAATTCGGTACCGGTGGGTTAGAAAAACAATTGTTGATTTGTGAGTAACTCGATAAATGTAATGATGACAGTTTCTCGGCCTCCATTCTAAAGGTGGTTCATGAGGTTGTATGGAAACTACTGTGAGCTCATCTTTGCACTCCGCCTTAGAAAAATGAACATAACATAATCAAGAAATATATCAACTAAAATTCAAGGCATTTCAAATTCTAATAATTTATTATTTTCTCAAATACCATATTTGAATAGTTAAGAATAATTTTTAATTTTTCAAAAAAATCTAGTATTTTTTTGTATGTATGCATGAATACCCCTAATTTTACTTTTCATACAAATTATGTCTTGTAAACACATTAGAAGAATGAGTCACTAACTATTAAGATTTGTTATTGGAAGTGCTTTAAAGAGATAACAAGAAATTAGAGATATGCCTAAATAACTAAAAAATAATAATGTTGAACTGTTACCAGTACCTCACCAATATTTGTATGAATTTCTTTAAAGTAGTGTTAATTTAGGAGAGAAAGAGGAGTTAGCTAAATGCTCTCTCAAAAGGAAAAAGTCTGCAGCACCTAGGAATATTTAGGATTGTAGAATATAGCTCAGAACCTATAAATCATAGAGATAAGAATGGTATCATTGTAAAGATTAGGCCTATAAACAGAGCTTTCATTTGATACAGCATTCAAATGTTTTGATGAAATAAAGGCTGTTGGGTCAGAAATAAATAAGTAAAGAAAAATTTATAATGGGTTTGGTTTTTTTAATACAATGTTTTCGTTTTATGATATTTTGAAGCACATTTGTAATATTTAACCAGCCAACATGAGTTTTGGTAGTATTTTGAATCTAGAAAAAAAGAGTGTACTTAGGAAAAGAGCTTCAACTAATTTGCATGCCTACCTATCTTTTGTTGAATTAAGTAGATATTTTAATACATTATTGACTTACTTAAGAATGGTTATTGATGCTACTGTATTTTACATCTAATAAAACTAACTTGATAAGCCTAGAAGTCATCTTAAAGAATTATATTAAAATTATAGTTTTATAAAAATATCAGAATATAACATGATATTAAACTATAAATACAGTACAAGTTCATAAAATAAAAGACAATCAAGAGCTAAATTCTCTATTAAAGCCAATACTTTAATAATAACCTGAATACTTAATACTTGCCGGCAAAAGCACATTCCTTTTCTGAACAGTGAGTGTTTTGTTGAGATGTTCCAACAGCCACTGGGACCGAATACTGCGAGATATGCGATATTCCTTAGTCATAAACAGATAAATAAATCCAGCTTCTAAGATTTCTTTTTCCTGGAACAAAAGTATCCATCAGATGAAGTCATATTGTAACACTGCAAAAATCATTTACACACATATGCCGTAATTAACTCTTGTAGAGCCTGATTCGATGGCCACATAATTTAAGGCGTCATGCTCACAATATACTAGATTGCCGATGACAGAGAGATGAGAATTTGAATCCCAATCAAGTGTAGTGAGTGAGGGTGGTTTGGCCTATATAGCTTTTCACTCTCCCTCCATGCAAAAGCAGGTACATTTCCTTTTAATTCAACCTTCCTCCTCATTCATAACTATTTAGTTTAAATAGTACATATGTGTTGTTAGGTAGTAAGAAGGGGTGCTAACAAAACTCTTGAAGAGAAACTCATTAGTATGGCCTTAAAATACAATTTATGTCTTACGATTAATGTACTATATGAATAAAGTCTAAAACCCACATCTGTGGTTGCCTTAAGTGTTACTCTCGCTGAAGACTGGATTGCGGGCAACGAGAAGATCAGAGTTTGTACCAAGGATGTTTTTTCTCTAAACTGTTCACCACTCTTACATCTAACAAATGCGGGTGCATTTCCTCTGAATTTTATCTTCCTTAGCCTTAAACCATTAATATAAAAATGAAGATATCCTGGACAAGTAGTGACATTTTATGCAGAAAAAAAAGCAAAGATTTTACAATAAGTTGTCGTCAACCCCGATTTGACTATGGGAGGTCGTAGTGCTCACACTCTCTGGATCTGGATGTGGTGTCTAGAAGAGCTCGGATAGTAGGGGAGAAGGGGGAATGGCAGGAAGGCATGTTCGGCGAGTTACCGCGGTGAACCGGATAGGCAGGGTGGTTCGGCGAGTTACCGCGGTGA
>CABFOW010004752.1:39966-51587 GCA_902141385.1 Timema californicum | reverse complement strand
CCCACCATCACAGGGAAAAACAGACATCCCCCATCCACCCCCTTTATGCAAATGAGTGGGCCAGAACATAAACTTCACCCCTACTAACATAATAAACACTCTCAGTCACGGGGTCTCTCAACTTGCAGACTATCACCCTAGAAAGCAGCACTCAGAACATATCAAACACTCTCAGCAACGGGGTCTCTCAACTTGCAGACTATTACCCTAGAAAGCAGCACTCAGAACATATCAAACACTCTCAGCAACGGGGTCTCTCAACTTGCAGACTATTGCCCTAGAAAGCAGCACCCAGAACGTATCAAACACTCTCAGTCACGGGGTCTCTCAACTTGCAGACTATCACCCTAGAAAGCAGCACCCAGAACGTATCACACACTCTCAGTCACGGGGTCTCTCAACTTGCAGACTATCACCCTAGAAAGCAGCACTCAGAACGTATTAAATACTCTCAACCACGGGGTTTCTCAACTTGCAGACTATCACCCTAGAAAGCAGCACCCAGAACGTATCAAATACTCTCAACCACGGGGTTTCTCAACTTGCAGGTGACGCGCATTTCAAGTGGTTCTCCCGATCAATGCTGTACTCCGGTGTATTCTACACTCTGGTTGGATGCTTTGACCTGTGGCTGGCTCGTCGAAGACTGTACGACATCGTTTACAATACGCACAACTTCAACACCACGATCTTCAAGTACAACTTCTTCGTCTACCTGGTCCCACACCTGATCCTGTTCCCAACACACTGGTTGGAAGGGAGAAAGCTGGCCGCGTTCCGCAACAAGTGGTGGGAATTCCAGGTCAGTTGCTGTGGTGGAAGAAGACAGAAGTTCCTTTCCTATCTTTATATGCCAAGTCATGTGATCTTTAGTTGTCACTTTTGTGATATATTGTATCAATGTTTATCAGGTGCGGTTTGTGGGGTGTTGCTAACGCAAGCCAGTTTTTACGCGACTGTACTAGTAACCTGTTCCTTCACCTTCAGTATCCACTTGACCGACCAAACACAAAATAGTGTAAAACCTCGTCTACATACTCCGTACCAAGCGTATTTAAGTGAAATAACGGACTTTAGAAAATGGCATCCGTTTCATATACTATCATTGATCCTTCATTCAATTGGCATATCAATGCTCATTCGTTTGCCTACCTGTGATTGGTTTTTCGTAGCCGTCCGTAATTGCAGTCATTCGTAAAGTTAAAGTCGAGCCAACTTCTACGGCATGATACGGACCATGGACTTACGGATATGAAGTATGTATACAGGGATGTATCACGACTCTGAGTTATGAATTTATAAATTCTACTCTAGATACAAAAAATAACATTAGGTTGGAATAAAAAAACAACACAAAAATACTCTATCAACGCTCCATATCATTTCAGACCTCATTCTTCCGCGTGACAGGACGAAGCCTGAGTTTCGACCTAAGAAAGACGTCGTGGCTCGTCGTCGTAATCCTGCCTATATTCAGCGCCCTCTACATTGGCGTAGTGGAGGTGATGACTAGTGAGTTTACCACCGCTGAGCTGTTCTTCTACTGGTACATGTTGACATTGTTGGTCCTCCATCTTGTGGTGTGGTACATGTGCTGCACCGCGCTGGCGACATCTGCCAGACAGCTGGGGAACCTCCTGCAGGTCATTACCACACTATTATTTAGCAAGGCAGATATAAGTTGGATACAAACTTGTATTTAAGATAAAATGTGACCAGAGCTACAAGCAATGGATTTAAGAGTGTTCATCATAGCAGGCCCAACTCAACTCCCGGCTCGTTTGTGTGTATGCTCGCACGAAGTATGGGAGTAAAATGGGGNGGGGGGGGGGGGGGACATCTACGATATATGCCATAAATCTGTGCAGTGCATTCGTATTTGAATTAGTACACGGAATTTTCCCTGGTGACGGTAGGGGACAAAGTGACAAAGTTTCTTGTTAATAACTTTAATATTTACCTATTAATACTTAATGAAGATTTGTGCACAGTGCTGGTCTGTGAAGCCATTCTAAAATGGTCAACAACTGCTTTTTCAATGGAGTTTTTTTAAATCCAATTATCAATATTTCAACCATGTTCAGTATTAGGAACTTCTATCAACTCTCTATATCCATTAATTATTGATCATAAATGATCCGCGTGCAATAGTGTTGGTGTAAATCTACGATTTCTAGCCGACTGTATCACAGAGTTGATTGGCATGTGATGCACGCTCTTTATATTGCTAAATAGCTTTGGAATATTTGGTTTAGCTTATCTTCACTATGTGTAGTTTTTTTATTTGCGTTAGTTTGGTATTTATTATTTGTTCTTTGGATATTTCCACCGTTTTTTAGGGTTTACCACCATTTTTGGGAGCTGGAAGGGGAAAAAATAAAAAGTCATTGTTTTTAAATCAGAGGGATACAGGTTGGCATAGAGTCAAGTTTGTTTAGGGTGTATGCCACAATGGTTACACCAAATGCTACACTGATATTTTTCCACGTGGTGTGGATCAGGTGATACTTGCCTTAAAGTAGAGTTTTTTATTTTTAACAATTAGCCGCAGGAGTTGCAGAGGGTGCTTAGTTAACCCCTTGTTTCCTATTCCTTCCCACTCTAACCCAGCAACCCACAGGGAGGTTTCCATCGTCAGCGAATCTCAAATTGGACTAGGTAAGCTACTCACTTCATCTTGGAATATAGTCCACTACGAATAGTTTTTTTTCGTCTAATCGTATCTCTTGATAACTGTAACGAGCATCCCCTGATAACTATCTGCTAATCAGGCTGTAATGAAAGGGATATTTAGTAGCTGGCTGAAGCAGAATTTCATATGCTAGACATAGACCATAGACAACAGTACTGGTTGAGAGAAATAGTAGGACTACCCAATCGTTTCCCGTGGGCCGTGGCCACAGACAAATAATATACCCAGATACTCAACCTCCAAGTTAAAATGGTTGTGCTCTTTTTGGCAGCTTGAGTCCTTCACCGCTAGTATCGCTGCGGTTAGTCCTATCACTACCCAGCAGTGACACTAGCGAAGCCCAGTGTTGAAGGACTCAAGCTGCCAAAAGTAGCGCAGCGAAACCCTCGTAAGGTTGAGAGTCTATTTCTTACTTGTCTGTGACTGTGGCTTACTACACCAGTGCGAGAGATAAGGTAGCACTTGTCCTGGCCTCTGATTTAGCCCAACCCAACCACAGGAAACAACACATTCCTCTCAAAACAAAATACAATGAAATTGCATCTGAGTGATACACTACATAGCAACATTATTTCAAAGCGTTTACCCCATTTGAGTGGAAGGATAGTGGAAAACCAGCCTCAAAACACCCAACCGGAATTAGAACCCCTATCTCCTCGTAATCGGCAATACGATCTTATGCAAGCGTGACGCCTTAGACCACTCGACCTCTCAAGTGGGTGATATTTAACTTTTTTTTAATATCATACAGTACGTTTTAACAAAAGGTTCATTTAACGGGACAATGTTTTAGGGAGAATAAATGAGCTTATCAATAAGAAATGTACCCTCATTAGCGTGGAAAGGTGATAGTAAAAGCACAGTAATTGGTAACTTGTGGAAGAGCAGCTCCTGATGAGTTCCAAGCAGAGATTTTAACCTTTTCCTCTACGTTATCAGAAACCCGGTCTATCGAGAGCCTGACACCGTGGTTTGATTTTAATTTAATAGATTATGTCGAGATAAAATATTGAAATTAAGCTTTATTATTAGTCATTCTTTAATACATTATAGCTAATCCTTGGTTTCCCTCTGCTGAGCTATTACAGCTTAATACACACTACATTATTTTCTTTGATTATGATACTCTTTTTTTCATCCGCAGCTCGCAGTGATTGACGGGAGTGGTGACGTCTCAAACTACAGAGTCCTATGGTTGCAGCTGAGCGAACTGACCAAGATGACTGGCTCCTCCAACACGTACGTCCAGGGTCAACTCCTGCTCGAGTACTTCGCGACGATCTTGTTGTCTCTTTACAGCATCATGATCGGTGTGTTCGAGAACCGGATCAGCTCCATCACTCTCTCTCAAGGGCTTAACGGGATATTCTGGTCCCTCGTCGTGCTCGTCATGTGTAACAGCGCGGGATGGGCTCAATGGCAGGTAGGGCAGACGCTTCGGAACACTTTATTGACGGGGCTGTATGGTTTTAGAGGTTATACAAACGGAAGATTAACTGCGATATCCCACCTCGGTGGGTGAATAGTTTAAGGCGTCATCTTCTTAATAGACTGGACTGCCGATGATGGGGATATCAGGGCTCGAATCCACATCAGGCGTACTGAGAGTGGTTTTAACCTAACTGGTTTCCAAACTCTATTCACCCAAATGTGGGTACGCTTCCTCTAAAATCAATCTTTTTCGTCCATAATGGATTCACTTGATTAGTCAATATGCAGATAGCCCAAACGGGTTGTAAAACGCGATGAAATAAAAATAAAATAGATAATAATGCTCTAACCCTATATAACATCGAAGTTTTTTTTCCTGAGTTATTCACTTAACAACAGCGGATTTAAAATGGGTAAAATATAATATAACTTTAAAAATAAATCAGTATATTAAAATTATTTAGCTGAGTTAGTTAATCCCAATTCATCTGTCTTCTAGATTACAGAACGTCACACTATAATACAAAACCTGGTTCAAGCCGTATCTTATAAGATACGCGTTATCTATCAATCGTGGGTCTTTAGTACTAATTAAAATAAATGAACAGGCTTATTAAGGTGGTAAGGTCTCTTTCTTTAAACTCTTATTGAAAGGATAGTTAGATAAATGTTGAGAATAATAATTTTTGAGGGCGCAGCCACTTCCTATATGCTAAGATTTGATTCACAGGTCGGACCAGTATTCATTGGACGTCTGAGCGAACTTCTTCATTACGGTCGAGCCGTTGATCAGGTGAGAGAGTGCTATAACATGAGCAGTGTCACCACCTACATGGTTACAAAGTAATATGGGCAATACCCTGATTAATGCAGTGGACTTAATTCAAGAGGTGATTTTTTTTCTACACGCGTTTAATCTATTAGGAAACGGTTGGGTTTTTTTTTCTTTTAAAAGATACTGTATTAATATCATCTTTGTGAAGGTTTTTCCTTGCTTATAATAAAGTATTAATGGTTTCGAGATTCTCTTAAGTGCGTCCCAATTTCTTCTATGTCAAGTTAGTTTGTAAGTCTTGTGATATTATTAGTTTGTATTTAGAAAAGAATGATAGTTATCTACAATCAAATCAAACCAGTTTCCTTATAGTATGCTCTCAGTTTGAGGCCTTCCTGCAAGAGGTATCTTGTAACCACCTTGGACCACGGTCTTTCGGTGTATTCTATTGTATGTTCTCAGCTGGAGACCTTCCTGCAAGAGGTATCTTGTAACCACCTTGGACCACGGTCTCTTCACCACGGTCTATCGGTGTATTCTATTGTCTGTTCTCAGCTGGAGACCTTCCTGCAAGTGGCATCTTGTAACCAGCCGATAATCAGCCTGCAAGGGTATATCACCTTAGACCACGGTCTCTTCACCACGGTCTATCGGTGTATTCTATTGTTTGTTCTCAGCTGGAGACCTTCCTGCAAGAGGTATATTGTAACCACCTTGGACCACGGTCTCTTCACCACGGTCTATCGGTGTATTCTATTGTCTGTTCTCAGCTGGAGACCTTCCTGCAAGTGGCATCTTGTAACCAGCCGATAATCAGCCTGCAAGGGTATATCACCTTAGACCACGGTCTCTTCACCACGGTCTATCGGTGTATTCTATTGTTTGTTCTCAGCTGGAGACCTTCCTGCAAGAGGTATATTGTAACCACCTTGGACCACGGTCTCTTCACCACGGTCTATCGGTGTATTCTATTGTCTGTTCTCAGCTGGAGACCTTCCTGCAAGTGGCATCTTGTAACCAGCCGATGATCAGCCTGCAAGGGTATGTCAACTTGGATCGGAGCCTCTTCACCACGGTATACATGGGGTTATTTATTCTATTCTATCGTAATTGTTCGGTTGACGGGTTGACTCCTGAGGTAAGGTCTCATTTTTAACATACATATTTAACATGTACACAACGTACACAACTGAAGAGTAACATTTTTACATTGTTGGCCAACACTTTGGTTTTATCTTGTAGCCTGAGACATAGTGGGACCATGAAAGGTAATCTGGCTACAGTTCAGGGTAAATGAAGGGTACTTCTACATAGTGCAAAAAATTATTATTCCAATCAATTACGCGTAGAGCTAAATCAGGTAAAAGCGACAACATAAATGCCAACTCCGAGTCACCGGTATCTCTGTTTATAATATATATTAAGTGTTTTACTGTCTCAAACACCCCTAGCAGTCCCTACCTTAAACTATAAGGGAAGAATGGTCAAGAGCACACGACTAAACCTGGATGACTCACTGATAAAGACTTAGCAAGCTATGTTAAAGATTCCGGATTCGATTACCGATTATATTAATTTTGATATATAAAATCGGTTATTGGAAATGTTTCAGCTTGCGTCCACTGTGGTCACCTACCTGGTAGTACTCCTCCAGTTTGGATCCAAGGACCGTGAGGATAACAATGTTGATAAATATAACTTCACCACCACTAGCAGTCAACTATAACCAGGGGTGGTCTAGGAAATATTGTCAGGCGAGACCTATTTAAAGCTTGGTTGGCTTTTAACTCTTCATAAATGCATCATACCTTAAAGATGTGAAATTTCTTAAGTTTCATTCAATAGTCACATTAATCCTTTTTTAGACCCGCCTCGGTGGCGTAGTTGGCTAACGCGCTAGTCGTGTTGAGCTCAACCGCTGAGGACGGAGAGATCGAGGCTCGAATCTCGGTCGGGTGAACTGGGGGTGGTTTTTCCTAAATGGTTCTCCACTCTCCCTCTACGCAAATGCGGGTTCACTTCCTCTAATTCAACCTTTCCAGTTCCTAATCCATTTAGAGTAATTAGTACTTAAAGCGTATAACCCGAATGGGTAGTAAGACGCGGTGCTAAATAATAATAATAATAATAATAATAAGCCTTTTTAGGGTTAGTAGAGGTAGTACTATACATTCGTAATCTAAGCATATCCCAAAAGAGGTTTAGGGTAGGTGTATACCATTTCAAAATTTATAGGTCTCGAAACAAGTCTTAATTAGGTTTGGCTTTACATAAACGCCCGTCTTTTGACCAATAGCAGGTTCATTTAATATTAAAATATTTCTCTCAGCAATTTGATGACCTCGATCAATGAATCTCAACTTTACTATTTGCTGGTATATTTCTAATAATGAAGAAGAAAGGAGATTTGTAATATTAAAATCAGAAAGACAAGTATTTAAAGAATGTCCAACTATGGTATTTTAGTGAGGATATGATACAAGAACAGTATATTTGCGTTGAAAAAATTACACGATAGAAATATAATCTAATTTATTCAAATGTTTGGATCAGCTAGGAATAAATACATTTTAAAAACAGTTTGTAAACAAATTTTCAATACTTACATTTCAATACTTATATTGCACGAAGATTAAGATTGCAATATAACTTATTTGATGCAACCAAAGTTTTATTTTTTCAGTTGTTGAAATTTAGTGTAGTATTTATACTTACATTAAACATTTTAAGATTAATTTTACTTATTCTAGTCATCGACTAAATAATAAGAGATAGACAAGTAATTTGACTGTGATTTATAATTTTTTGGAGAAAAGCATTTTTGTTAATGGAACATCTTAAAATAAAAACATTGTTCTTTCAAACCAACAATTAGTTTGTCATGCTATGTTCTCATCACATTCAGTGTCGCAGAGCAGAGAATTTCTCCTGGATTTATAATTATCTAGGCAGTCATATTTAATAGTAATTCTCCTGTATAGTTGGTTTATTTTTTAAATAAATTGTCAGAAATTTATGTCCTACTGTTTATTTCCGTTAAGTAACCATTTACAAATATCCTTGAGTTTAATCCTTTTGAATTTGTGACGATACGATAGGTATATTTTCCCCACAGAATTTCCCTTCAATATACAGAGTGATTAAAATGTCCCACCACTGTAATTTTGAAAATTAATTTCGCTAAGACAAGAGAACGCTCTGCCTGCCAGTACGCATGATCGGGAATCAGCTGTAAATGTTGGTCATTCCGCCATGAGTTTCACGCAAGATCAGAGGATCGCGTTTCTGGAAGCTTATTTTACGGAAAAATCTTGAAAACGTTGCATCCATATGTTTTAAGAGAAGATCCCTGATGATTCTTTTCGAGTGAACACTAAATTGTATTATCTCGCCTGCAAGGTTTCCGTAGCATTGGTGATCTTAAGGATATTCCTAGAAGCAGCTGACCCTATGTGTTAACGCCCAACTTTAAGGAGCATGTTCAAGATACCCCGCAGCTCTATGCCATTATGTCACTTCAGCGATTGTCTAAGAAGGTCGGGGCATCTTATTCAGCCTGCCAAAGGGCTACTAAGTGTTCGAAGCTACGACCATACTGTGTTCGAGTAGTCCAAGAGCATTAAGCATTCGGGCATTAAGAGTGATGAATAAGATCATAAGTATAGGAAATAAGAGGTTTATGTTACCTATGAGGTGCATAAGGCTTTATCACCAGGCTCTGCTAGTCTCCATCGTGGGCTATGGAGCCAGTGTCTGGGCGCATAGATTAAAGCGAGTGGTACAGAGAGTAAGAGTGAGAGGCATGCAAAGGAGTGTACTTCTTAGGCTCTCTGGCGCCTTTAGGACGGTGGCAACTGACTCGTTGTGCGTGGCCCTGGGTATCTGGCCATTGGACTTGGAGGTGCGGAAAAGAGCTGCTCTGTATTGGCTCAGGAAGGGTGATCTTGTTAAGGTGGGAGAACTGACCAGAGTGGGGGTGAGTACTAAGGGACAGGTCCGAGAGGCTCTCCTGGATGAGTGGCAAAGCGACTGGGACGCGAGTGACACGGGCAGGAGGACCTACCGGATCTTTCCTGATGTAAGAGAACGGATGAGGATGGAGTACTTGGAGCTATCAACGGGAATGGTGCATTACATAACTGGTCATGGGCCATACAGAGCGGCACTTTTTAGTAGGGGAATGACTGATAGCGACAAATGCGATTGTGGAGAGAAGGCCACGCCTGAGCATGTCGTATTAGAATGCCCCCAAACACTAGAAGCAAGGGCGGATCTGCAGGTGCCTCTGCAGGCTAGTACTGTGTACCATGTAGTTCGGGATGTGAACAGGTGGGGACTTCTCGACAGGATTGCGGATGACGCGTCACGTAGGGAGAGGGACAGGTACGTGAAAGACTTAAAGAGGAGACGACGTGACAGGAGACAGGACGTAAATCTAGACGTAACGATTAGGGAACTGGTAGGGACGACCAGTAGCAGCGATGAGACTAGTACCAGTAGTGGTGACGGGACAGACATGGAGGACTTTGAAGACCATAACTGGTAGCGGAAATTTATCGAATAAATATATGGATAGAGACGGTAGGCTGTAGGGTGGACCGAGATGAGACTCCTGGATATCCGGAGCCCAGCTGAGTGCGGTATCCACTGGATTCCGGAGGTGGGAACCTCCGATGAACCGTGGGGAGCCGCAGTTCCAGTTGGGTAGAGCCATGATGGAAGAATGAGTTGACGGCGGAATTCACCCCTCTGCTCAGTGGATCCCCACACTTGGAGACAAGTGTGTAGTAGGGTTCTAGCGAACGGGCTTCCGGACCGTCGGGGACCCTCTCCGTCGGCTGGCAACAGTCGTCTGTATGAGAGGACCAGTAAAAGACTGCAGCCTTGAGGAAGTGAATAGGATAAGTTAGGTTAAGCTTTCTTTTACTTTTGTATTAAATGTACTATTTTATAGTAATTAGTTTATAAGTTAGGTTTAGGTCCATGGTGCTGGCTTTGTGGGGAAGGTAGGACGATCGAGATCTTGATAGGGCACGTCCCCAGGTGGTGAATAAGGGTATGCCCAGCCCCGTTGGGGCTCTTGCTGACCCGGAACCACTGGATCCGGTAGCGGCGGGATATCCAGTGGGGTGGGGTACCGGGGGCGTAATATACCTGGGGTGAACCAACTAGTTGAACAACAAATGGTAGACGGTAATATATGGACATTAGGTTTAGGCACTAACATCGATGTAGTTAATAAATAAAAAGGAATTGTGAAATAGGAGAATAGAGTTAAGAAGGGTAGCACGCCCCAGTTTTTTTAAAAATAGGTACTGGGGTTAGGTCTAGGATAATGTTCAGGTTGTCCCTTTTCACTTAGTTGAATATACTTGTTTTGTTAAGGTTATTATTCTAAGAACTGTTTTGTTGTTTATCTAAATTGTATTGAATGATTGTAGTACTAATGTTTTATTTTAACTATGTCTAAATAAACTAAACTAAACTAAAGTCCAAGAGCTATGTCCACTGGATACAGAAATTCGTTTCACCTACTGCAATTGGTTTAGGAGATTCACTCACAAGAATATGACTATCCGGCTTAACATAATTTATTTTCTTGAGTAAGCTTGGTTTCTTTTAAATGAGTACTGCCAGAACTCTTGAATCTGGGGTGTGGTTATTCCTCCCGCATCAAATTAAGTCCCCTCCCCCCTCCCGAAAGTCGGAGTGTGTGGTGTGCCATATCTAAAAGGCGAATTGTGGGACCAATTATTTTCTAAACGGCTGTTAATTCATCTGTGCACGCACAAATAATCCACCAATGTATGGCCAGACTTGAAGCTAACGAACATTTTGTTGGTTCCAACAAGATGGCGCAACGTGACACAGGTCCAACAAAACAATGGAGATGACCTCCGTGAGTTTTTCTATGTCCGATTAATCTCGAAAAATCCTTGGCCACCTCACTAACCGAACTTGACTTCTACACAATTATTTTTGTGAGGCTATCCGAAGGAGATGGTGTATCGTAACAACTCTAGAACGCTGCACTTTCGGAACAACATCAACAGAGCCATTAGATAAAGCCCCGTTGATGTTACTGCAAAGAGTGTTCACAAATATATGCCTTCAGATGAATTTGTGTCTTTTATAAAATGGAGGAAAATTTCAATACTTTTTGTAAAGGTTTCAATGAAAAACATTTCCAATGTACTATATAATATGTATTTAATTATTTAAATATACCTTTTAAATTTAAGTTGGAATACTTTTGAATCTTACTGTATTTGATAAGTTTTTAACCGATTCTTGAAACATTAGGTATGTCCTATGAGACGTAAATAACTAATAAGTAGAGGTACGGAAAAAAAATATCCCACTAGTGATAAAAGCGAACGGTTTTCTAAGTGATAATTTAAAAAAAAATCCTTGCGAATTCCAACATTAAATTATTAGAGGCTTTCAAATTGAAAATGCTACATTATGTAAGTAGATATTTGTTTATTTCTTGCGCTAACACACATAAAAGAATTCAATTGTTTCGAATTGAATTCAGCTAACATTGGTGAGCTTTTGTGGTGATATTGCTGACCATACTCTACATGTGAAAAACCATTTTAGTATCCATAGGCCTAATTAAGCTTAATATAATATAATACAACGCAGTCTATTTTACAATATGCTTCAATTTGTTTTGAACTCCATAGGTCATAATAGTTACTCCAGGATATATATATATAT
>CABFOW010004752.1:0-31631 GCA_902141385.1 Timema californicum | reverse complement strand
TTTGCACACGGTCTCAGAAAAGCAAGTAGCTGCTTACAGAGACCTCAGGCTGCAGCTCAGCAAACTTTCAAATCACTCTGGAAACGCCAATCAAGGCACAGTCACTCAATTACTACTCTTCATCTTGGTAACCACTTTGTTGTCCCTGTATGGTGTAATGAGCGGATTGTTGAGCTATAAATATGGCCGGACGGAGATTATGCTTAGCATTAATTCCGTTGTCTGTATCATTACTACAATATTAACGTGCGATTTCGCGTACAAAGCTAACGAACAGGTTAGTAAACTACTTTTAAATAAATATATTATGTACATTTCTAAAAAAAATTATTTAAAAAATAATATTTTTAACTCGCTTTCTGTGGCCGCATGGTCTAACGCGCTACTCTCGTGTTGGACTGGACTGTCGATGACGAGTATATCGAGGTTCTAATATCGGTAGGGCGTACTGAAGGTGGTTGGTTTTTTTCCTAAATGGTTTTCCACTCTCCCTCCACGTAAATTTGGGTACACTTCCTGTAATTATGACCTTCTTGATTCTTGAAACCAAAAGCGTACAACCCAAACTGGTAAAAAGGTACGGCGCTAAAAAATATAAATATTTTTAAATATGTTTGTCCGATTTTGTACGCCTTGGTTGCGGTCGAAATCCAGAAGGATCCATGTGATGATCAACCATCAGTGAAACTTTGGTTCAAATACTATTATTTAGCTTTCACGGGTTTCTGAATCTAGGAGGGGGAGGGGGAGGGTACAAACTAACCAGGGTTAACCTAACTTGGATATATCTGGTGATACCTCGACCATCAGGTGCAGGGACGCCTTTAGAGGTGTTAAAACGGTGCAGCCACAGCCCTTCGTTTGGGGGAGGACTCGCGTTTACTTAGGTGACAAGAGAGGGGGTAAAACAAGTTGGGGTGGGAAATTTTTGTTTGCGCGCTCGTAGAGTAGGCTCCCTGTACAAGCGATCTATCAAATATTGTCAGGGTAAAAACAAATAAAAATATAATTACATGGTTTGTTTTATTGAACGGGTGAAGTTAGTTATCTGCTTTAACTACACCGATTTGCATTTGTTTGTCTGTGGCGGATATGTCTTTACAATAACTTTGGAACGCATCAACCGATTTAATACAAACTCGGCACAGTTGTCCTTTATACCTTTATACATAACATTATCGTCGGGTAGTAAAATCTAAATAAGGGTTGGTGAGAAATCAACCCTTATATGTATAACAAAAATAGACGGCTTCTAGACTCTAGCGTTAATGATTACACGTATTTAACTTTAAGGGTAGGTATATTTGCAGATACCTCATACGGTTGAAAGTTGATATATAGGTGTAAGCTACTGTTACAAGATTAAACAAAAATTAAGATTTTTTGGGGGTAAAGTGGGTGGGTGAGGCAGATAACTAGGGGTCCCACAAACCAAGTTTGCCCAGAGCCCCATTAGGTGTCGGTACTCTTAATGAATTGGAAGAGTGAAAGATCAACATTCCATTAAGGGGGTGTTTTACCCTAAATTGGGCTCTTTATTCTATTGTAAAACGAGTTACTTAACATTTGTCTAGTACGAATCTTATTTATAAAGTTTATATCACTAGCAATTAAAACAAATAATTGAAATAAAGTCAGTACATAATGATAAAATAGCAATTTTTTTTACATATACATTATTTCTCCTCATTGGGATGTATTTTTTGTTGTTTGTTTTTTAAATTTTTAGGTTGGAGTTAATTTTGTGAGGCAGCTTAGTGAAGAAATGTCAATCAACAAATCTATAGAAAAAGAAGTGAGTACCTGGAATATTATAAATAACAAGTATATTCCAAGTTTAATTTTGAAAAAAAAAAACTAGTGTGGTGAGGTGACCCAGACCTGCTACCTTCAGGGAATTTTATGAGTCAAGTGGCTTCTAATAGCTGTACTGTGAATACATTTATTGAACAGTACCAACACCTTGAGAAAATATTTATAAGGAGTTTCCTTCATTTTCTTCTCTCGTCCCTATCTTTTTTTCCTCGCCTTTAAATCTTTTCCTCTACCTTCCATATCTCTACCTCTATATCCACGCCATACTTTTTCAAATACGACGAGGTTGACCCAGGGATATGTGACCTTGGAAATGAGATTGACCTAGTTATAATTAATTGTTGCAGCTTTTATTCACGATTCCCGGCAAAGATTTATCTGATTACCAAACCCTTCCTTCACCTCTGACAAGACGTGTATTAATCACAACTTGTGAATGTGTGGAATACCAAGCCTCCACCGTGGTTCGGATCCCACGTTAAACTGTAGGTCCTTCATTTCATCTCACAATCACCTTACCATTACACATTAGCGTAAGTGCGTATAACCCGAACGGGTAGTAAGACGCGGTGCTAATAATAATAATTTATTCACGATTTTGTTTGACTGGTCATTTCAATTATTTTTTTATGACGAATGTATAATTCATTTGTGCAGCATTTTATGGATATAGTAAAAAAAAACTCACCAGTAATGTAACGAATGTATTTGTTCTATTTATTTCCTACAGATGCGACTATTTCTAACCGTGGCAGTGGCAAATCCTCCCGAAATTAGTCTTGGAGGTTTCGCTGTTATCAACCGGAATATGACTGTGTCGGTAAGAGAGTTCGTACAATTTTATTTACAAAAATATAATCGACTCTTTCATTTTTTAGCCAATGCAAATAACACATTATTCAGAAATATAAATATATTTTTTAATAAATTTGAAAACAAAGATTTTGATAATTTTCTATATAACTTAATATTAAATAAAAAAAGATTAATATTGAAATGTTTCTTATAGGATTATCTTACAATGAATGAACATGTATATGTAGATAATAAGTAAGACTATGTAGTCTAGTTTTCCGAAACTTGGGCTAGGGTTGTTGGGGGTGTAACCCACCTCGGTGGCATAGTTGGCTAACGCGCTGGTCGTGTTGAGCTCGACTACTGAGGACGGGGAGATCGAGGTTCAAATCTCGATCGGGTGAACTGGGGGGTGGTTTTTCCTAAATGGTTTTTCACTCTTCTTCCACGCAAATGCGGGTTCACTTCCTCTAATTCAACCTTCCCAATTCCTAATCAAGTAGTGTAATTAGTATTTAAACGTATAACCCGAACTGGTGGTAAGATGCGGTGCTAAATAATAATAATATTGGGGATGTAGATTTAAATTTAGAACATACTTTTTTATTTTCTTACAATTTTGGTCCGAATATGAACAATTTTGATTGTTTAGAAACAGTTTGCGTATCTCGGACACACTTTTTCAAAAATTCGTTGAGGTTTATAACTTTTGTTTCTTGTATTGTACTTCTCTAAGTAGAAACATAAAATGTTACTTAGTGCTTTATATTAAGTTTACGCCAAGATACTAATTTTTTTCTAAAAAATGTGTCTATCGAATTCATCATCATTATCATCATCATCATCATCATCAACTGTTTCAAGCCTGTGGCCAGGTCAGTTTAATAAAATGTGTCTATCTTCCTCTGTCCTTGTTGCATTCCTCCTATAATTGCTTCTATTCTTCTGCTCTCACATACACAATTTCTGTTATTTGCTCATCCTATCTCTTTCTTGGCCTCCCTTGTGGTATTTTTTCCTACATACTTCATCCTCCATCATTCTCTTTGGTATCCTCTCCTTCTCCATCCTCATTACATGACTATACCGTCTCAGTCTTGCTTCCTCTACCATCTCATGTACTCCCTGTACCCCCACTCTTTCCCAGATAACTTCACTCCTAATCTTGTTTCTCCTCGTGACAGCTAACATGCTCCACACAAACTTTATTCCCATGTCCTCCACTTTCCTTGTCTCTCTTACATTCATTGTCCATGTTTCTGCACCATGTGTGACAATGTGTACAAAGTACGCCCCGTTCAACATTTTTTTACACCTCAAGGGCACTTCTCTTCTCCACAGCAGGTAGCTTCGGTTAAATAAGATAAATAAACCTAGTAAGGTACAAAGTCTTAAAATATCTTCAGAATGAATGAAAGTTTCAATAGTGATAACTATTATTAGTATTTTGTAAAATTTGTTTTGCAGATAATGTCCATGATGGTAACATATTTAGTTGTCCTAGCACAGTTTGGTTTCCAAGACGAGAAATAACGTCAAACAGAGAACGACTTTCTACACAAACAAACGTGACTTCTTCAAACTCTACCTTAACTTGATTGAACTTGATATTAAAACTTGGGTGTTGAAAAATTAAGTTACTATAAACTGTAATATTTATTTTAAGTTATTCAAACTTGAATAGAATAATGAATCTATGTTATACATGAGTAGTGATATTTTATTTAATGGCAGTATAATCTTTGGATTGTAATTTACATGAAAGATAAAATTAGCAAATATCTTACGAGTTTTAAGACATGTTGACGAAAAGTTTATTATATATCTTAGTCTTATAATTGGAATACATTTAATATGTTCTGTTTTTAGTTCGTTTATTGGCATATTTTTGTGACTAAGACTTTGTGTTTATTTTATAAATAAAATAAATGTTAACTCAATAAAATAAATCTTATTCATAAATACGGAGGAAGGAAGTATTTTAATGAGACATGTGATATTAATATTTCAATGAAAATTCCCCTTTAAGGATTTTTCAAGTCGGCATTAATTTATTTTAAATGATTTTTTTGTTGTTGAGAAACCATTCGATTTTATGCATTAACAAACGAGTGTTATAAAATAAAATGTTGCGAGACGGTTTCTAACACTTTCACTGCTATATAAAAATATCAACTTTGCTCTAATTATTGAGGTTTTAATGATGTATTATTAAAATCTCAATAAACTGTCATAAATACGTACAAATATGTTTATAGCAACCAAAATGTTAAGGAAGAACACCCAAACGTTTCCTCTAGTTAAAAAAAACAACGTACAAACCGCTTACCAACGAAATATTAAAAATTGTTAAAAAACATTTAAAGGTTGTTTGAATACTCTTAATGTGTACATGTTGACCTCGGTGGTTTTGAGGTAAATTCTCATCTCAGGACCAGAGGTCTGTGGGTTCAAACCCAACTGAAGCCGACGGATTTCACTCGAGCGATAAAAATCCGTAGCACAACTTCCTTCGGAGGAGAAGTATATCCATCGGTCCCATGTAAAAGATGCATGGAAGGTATGTAAAAATACCTTTCCTAGCAAAATTGGTAGGCTCTTAAGGCCAGTCTACCACCAAAATACCCGCTTGTCGGACTCGCAACCACGCAATCGCAAATGCACTCGTAATTACGCTTTTATTTAAATACAAAATAGACTGTCTACAATGAAAAGTCGTAAAACGTAATTTCAACCAATAGGAACAAACATCAATGATGACTATTAAAGACAAATTCATATTAATGTTTCCAAATAAGAAATAAATATTTAAAAAATATTTAAATGGTTAAATACACATGATTTTAATTGAAAATTCTGTATTAATTAGTATACATTTCCAAGCGTTTTTGTCATAAACCAAACAACTTCATATTATTTGATTTTAGTAGTCCATCCATATTTGTTTTTTGATTGGCTGAACGCAAGCCAACGCAACTACATAAACGCAAGAGATGGACAATGTTCATCTCCTCCCGACAAGCGGGTCCGACAGTTCCGACATACGATTGTGTTTGCGTAAGCTATTGTAGACAGACAAATTTACGTTATTACGTATTTGCGAGTCCGACAAGCGGGTGCGTTTGGTTGTAGACGGGCCATTACACGCTCGCTCATAGTGGAAGGTAACGGGGAAATCACCGCACCTTCTGAATGACCCTAGTGCATGTGACTTCTACCAGATGGTGCGGGCAGGACTGAGAGTATGCTCAGCTCCGGATTGATGGCAACCACATCAAACCAGCCTCTAATCAAATCCGTGTGCAAGCGAGTACAACAAACTATCCATGCGAGTGTCTATGCACCTGTTTGTGTGTAAATGAACTCCTTTAGGTTATGGTATACAATTGGATTCATTTTCATTAAATAGTGTATTGATAGATATGTATATTTTAAAACAAAGTGTTATAAATAGGATCCAATAAAAAAACAACGTAAAATTTACCTTAATCAACAAACACGAAAATATGATTTGTTCCTAATGAGCTTTCACGAATTCAATTAAATCGGTCTAAATAAATTTTAAACCATATAAACTTATACTGTGTAAAACATTTTAAAAAATTGACATGAGCTACGATATATATACCGTTTTAATTTCCTACGGGAATATTTAAATCACGATGCATAAACGGAATGGTAGATGGTATACCACTCGATCCGTTCATTAATCTTCATTAATTAGAGAAACAGACATAGTTAAATGGGCACTTTAAACAAAAGAATGTATATTGAAAGTTTGTGGTAGTAATTATTTCTTAACAGATATTCATAATTATGAGGTTTACAGAGTGAAATATTTATAAAAATAATACTATAAATATTTCTGTGATAAATTGTTTTGCAAGCATGAATAAAGAGTGGGTGAAGAAGCTTCCCAAAAATACTTATTTTATGGTAAAAACATCATAATCAAAATATTTTAATGATTCTAATAAAATCCAAACTTTAATCATAATTTATGATTCACTTGAACGCCTTTAATACAATCCAAGTTAAAACTGGAAGAGAGGGTGGTCGGACTTCTGTGTTGGGGATCCGGGGTTCAATCCTCGGTCCCGGCACAGATTTATCTGATTATCAAATCCTTCCTTCACCTTTGACAAGACATATTGTGAATGTGGGGAACGCCAGGCCTCCACCGTGGTTCGGATTCCACGTTAAACTGTAGGGCCTCCATTTCATCTTACAACCAACCTAACATTACACATTAGCGTAAGTGCGTACAACCCGAACGGGTAGTAAGACGCGGTGCTAATAATAATAATAATAATAATAATAATAATAATAAAACTGGAAGAGTATTTATATATTTAATATTTAGCACCGCGTCTTACTACCCGTTCGGGCTATACGCTTTAAGTACTAATTACTCTAATGGATTAGGAATTGGGAAGGTTGAATTAGAGGAAGTGAACCCGCATTTGCGTGGAGGGAGAGTGGAAAACCATTTAGGAAAAACCACCCCCAGTTCACCCGACCGAGACTCGGACCTCGATCTCCCCGTCCTCCGCAGTCGAGATCAACACGACAAGTGCGTTAGCCAACTACGCCATCGAGGCGGGTAACTGGAAGAGGAATCAATGAAAATAAAGTATAAACCGAATAAATTTTGCTTAACAAAACAAAGCATTACTAACTAGCAGTTTGACTCGTTCTTCACACGGCTAAACAGCACAAAAATTATATCAAATGTTAACGTTCACTATACAAACACAAACCAATAATGGAAATTAATAAATTGAAATAAAGTAAACATTTGAGACACAATATTACCTTGCCCACAAATTGAGTGCACAAACAAATGCAATCCATTAACAACGCAATATTTACCTAAGCACGACGATAAAATAAGATAAATGAACTAATAGACGTTGTTACAGAAATTAGTTGGAAAAAATAGCACAGTTCACCAAAGACCATAAATAAATAATAAATTGTGTGCTATTACAGGAACATATTGGATAATAAGCATCATGATTTTCCTAATAGCATTACGGTCCATCGAACTATCTCGCCAGAATTTGTTTATTTTAATTGGTATGTCGCTACTAAATCGGCGCTAATTTATCCTTCGTTTTTTAACTTTGTTATAGTAATTCAATTGTACACCCTTTAAGAAAATATTTAGTTTATGGATTAGTTTAGTTTTAGATTTTTTGGTTTATCTATATAATATTCAAATTTTCAACCCTGTCGAAAAAGTTTTTTTCTATTAGCCAATTTATTTAAATCTCTGTATAGATAATATATTTTACCGGTTTATATGAATTAAGTTTTGATCCACTGTAATGGAGTTTCTCAGTAGACCTATATATTAGTCAAATTCAATGGCGGTTGTCTTCATTTCAAGATTAGAACAAAAATACTAATTATGTAATTTTTTTTATTTTAAATTTACAAGTGGCTTTGTTTGGTAAACTAGAATAGTATTAAATAACTAAATTAAATATTTTATTAAATTAGGGAAAAATTGCGCCCGGAAAAACTGCACCTTCCAGAAAAAAAGGGGAAAACTTCACCCTCCTATCAATCATCACACCATTAGGTGGGAAAAGTACGTCGCACACTGTTTTGCACACTTATAAAACAAGTATGTGCAAGGACCTAACAAAGTGTTTAAAGAGTCCATCCTAGATTTTAAAAAAAATGGAGTAAAAGGTCGTCAATAATTAGTTTGGTAACTTCAATGTATACGTTCACATCAAATGCTTAGAGATACATACTAATATTTATGTTATTGAAAAACCTAACCTAACCTAGCCCAGCCTAACCTAACCTAACTTAACCTAAGCAACAGACAGAGAGACAGGTGCGATGAATCGATGTACTTTAACCTCCTCAAGACCTTGTGATGTGCGATGAGTCGATTTGAAATATCCATCCTCCTAAACAAGAGGATGCGATGAACCGATATACGCCTGTGAAAATGGTAGGGTCGTGAGGAAAGTGAGACAGACAAGGTCGTGTGGGTGCAGTTTTCCCACCTATTAGTGTGATGATTCATGCGAAGGCACAGTTTTCCCTTTTTTTTTAGGGGAAGGCGTTGTTTTCCCGGGCGCAATTTTATCGACGCCATTTTATTATATTTGAAAGAAGGTACAAGAAAGATGTATAGAAACATTTAAAAGGAACAAACACAGTGTGGCTTTTGCAATGAAAAGAAAACAGTTCATACTTTACATTGCTGCCATCCTTTAAAAAAAAATTACCTCATAAAGCGAAAATATGTTTTCCCTATATATATGCGGTTCAAACCAAAGACGTTCCAAACCATTCTTACATTTCGATTATAGAAATACTCAAATGCTCAATTCCTCGATTCCTTAAATCCTTAGAATTCTATGCTATTTGAGAGATTCGAGATTCATAAAAATATCAAAAAAGTATTTTGAATACAATTATAAAGACCTTGACATCAAATAACAAATGTGGGTAAATGGTAAAAGGAATTATTGTAAATAATATCATGTAATTGGAGAGTAATAAAATCACAAAAAAAAAGACAAAACTATAATTATATAAACATAATCAATTTAATAAATATTGTTCTCTTTGTTGTTTACGAGGAGAGAAATATGAAAAACAAAATAACTTTTGTTAAAATTAGAGTTAAAATATTTTTACGTTAACTAAAGTTGTACATTTTTAAAGATTGGAGAATACGAATTTTTTAAATTGTACATTTTTTTTAAGATTTGAGGATTCTAATTTGGATTCTATATTTAAAATAAAATTTAAAATTTGGTTTCGATATTCGAATTTGATAAACATTGTATTCGACATATCTCTAATTTTCAATAAAAGATTGAACAATTTATTTCAGTAAAAAGTAATGTCTTCAACTTCATACAAAGTTTGAATCAATGACGTAATACTGAATATGCCTCAAACACTTCCCGCCGCACATCCAAACCTAAAAACTAAAACTTGCCCGCCTAATCTCCATACTGGATCTACCTGGTAAATTAGGATAATAATATAGTAATTATAATGGAGAACTATCAGCTCATTAGACGGAATTTCCATTTAATTACATAAAATTCTACTAAAACTAACACAGAGTTAAAAGTTATTAATTGCAGTTAAGATCACAAGAACGTGTGAGCTGATTAATGGGAGAGTTGATTGGAGAATGATGTTCTTGATGAGCGTCGTTAGCGCTAAAGAGAATGACACACATCATGTACGTCCATCCATCTTGTGTTTTTGTCCATGTGTTGTACGACATCTGAGGTTGTCTCAAGGGATTGTGTCGGGGGAAACTTTACATTCTGAAACGTGAGTTAATTGGCTGTAGTTATAGCTAGAACAAAGTTGTAGGTGTGTTCTAAGAAATAAAGAGATCTTCATTTATAATATTTCACCATAAGCTTCGGTTTCCCTAGCTCTTAAATATTGGAAAGAGGGGGTGAGTGGTGGAAATGGCCTATTTACATTTTAAACTAGAATTTAAAAAAAAAGTACCAAACGAATGAAATTAAAAATATGCTAATTAAATTAATTCTGTAAGTAATATAAAAACAGGTTACCTTAATCATTTATGCATTGCTTCAAACGTAAATTAATTATTGGAGGGAACGTTTCCCCCTTGTAACAACAAACCCCCAAACCCCTAACGACGTTCGTACATTGCTAAAGTAATAAGTCTAATTTATTTCTTTTTTTATTATATTTGAAAGAAAGTATAAGAAAGGCGGATAGAAACACATAAAAGGGACGAACACAATATGGCTTTTACAATGAAAAGAAGAACACAGTTCACACTTCACATTGCTGTCATTGGACAAAGAGGTAATGGTTGTCTCTTGAAGAAAATCTATCGTCACTGCCCAATCCCCCCGACCTAGGTTTCATTCTATCGGAACTCATCAGGGAGGGGTGTGAAACGCGCAACGCAACTTCCCAAAAGAGGAAACCAAACAAAAAAACACAAAAGGGAGAAAATGTAAAATTGTAAAGAATGATAGGACATATAGATAGGAACATGTAAAAGGTATGACATAAAGGACGAGCACAGGAAAAAAGACAGTTAAATAATATCCATATCTATACAAAGCTCGACACCTTAGCTCAGTCGGTAGTGGGTCTGTCTTCTGCGTTTAGGGTGCCGGGTTTGATTCCTGGCAAGGCCGGAAAATGTATAGTTGGTGAAAGTGGGTTTACCCTTTCACAGTGATGAATTAACGGTCAGGGACTGGATGTTGTTCCTGTCCTAGTCTGAAGTTAAATTATAAGGCACATGGAGCTACGACAGGCTTAGCAAGCCGGTAGTTGAAAGTATACGGCCTGAATCAAAAAGTGACTCAGACAACAGTATGAAAACAGTAATGGATGTAAAAATTATATGCACAAGCATTTATTTTATTTATAGTTCGTTTGTCGTGTTGAGCTCGACTGCTGAGGACGGGGAGATCAAGGTTCGAATCTCGGTCGGGTGAACTGGGGGTGGTTTTTCCTAAATGGTTTTCCACTCTCCCTCCACGCAAATGCGGGTTCACTTCCTCTAATTCAACCTTCCCAATTCCTAATCCATTAGAGTAATTAGTACTTAAATCGTATAACCCGAACGGGTAGCAAGATGCGGTGCTAAATATTATTATTATTTATAGTTATTCATATGTTATGGTTTAACTTTTTTTTTTAGCACCGCATCTTAAGACCTGTTCAGTTTATACACGTATGTACTAATTACGATTTACGCTAATGAGTTAGGGATGAGGATAAGTTGGATTTAAAGAAAGCGAGCTCGCATTTGCGTGAAAGGAGAGTAGAAAACAATTTCGGGAAAAAAAACTCTCAGTGCACCCGACCGGGATTTAAACCCTGACCTCCATGTCATTTGCAGTCTAGTTTATTGCGAGAGTGACGCCTTAGTCCATGCGGCCACAAAAACATGTATTTTATACTTTGTTTTATTAAAGGAAAAAAGAAATTCCTTACTAAAAAGGCATTTATAGAATCCTATATATTATTTCTGTTGTCAACATCTCTTTTTCTCAACTAATACAAAACCTACAGCGATGAATAAGGTATCAGTGGATAGGATTTTTTAATCAACTTCTGGCATAAAATACTCAGTTTACGTTAAAACACATGGTTTGTTTAAAATTTAGGTTAAAAGAAAAAATCTAACAATATTTTTGTATTAATTACCGAAAATAAACTCTCTTTGCTATTTTGTGTATACACTTCGCTGAGTATTTAATTTCAACAACCCAACAAAACACTAAATTTCGGGGGTGGGAGGGGGTGAGGAGGGGAGGTTGAATGTGCGAAAGTTTGGGCAAGGAGTTTATTGGCATATTTATAAAAGGGAAGGAAATAATGATTAGCTTACTTATCAATAGAACTTGCAAAGGGCTCGTGACAGATGTTTCAGCCGTTCATTTTCTTCTGTAATTGTAGTGTATCACGCACGCGTGTTGGTCAACAATGGCACAAGAATGGCGGTTTCATGGAAAGCGGGTTGGGGGGGCGCGGGGGTGTTGGGGAGCTAGCCATGTGTTTTTTTTTTCCCGAGAGATGGGGGGGCGCGGGGGTGTTGGGGAGCTAGCCATGTGTTTTTTCTTTTCCCGAGAGAAATTCTTAAAATGATAGCTAGCGTTCTGTCAATAATATGGAAGCACTTTTGGCAAATTAAATAAATTACAGACGTGAAAGTACATTAAGAGCTTAATTGCTTATATTATAAGTACAGCCACCATAACAGTTTATTCTACTTTCTGTTTAGGTCTGGATAATATCCTTTGACTATCTCTATTGTAATTTAAAAAATATTTATTTATTGGTGAGGAAAAGTTTTACTCTTAATTAAACCAAACGTTGATCCAATAATAAATAATGTAATAATTTAAGACTGATGACAACAGATAGTCGTCATTCAATCGTAAATTGCCTAAACTTTTCATTTCATGGGCTCTCTTTTTATGTGCAACATCTTGGAGCAATTACACATCTATTTTAAAACTTGTACATGTATTGAGTGTATTTTAATACGGATCTCCTAAATAACCGTATGCAAATAAGATGTAAGTAAACTTAAATTACTTTTTATAAATAGTTTCATGGTGGAGTATAGTTATTATTTTCTACACTCTAAGCCAGCGTTTTTTCAAACTGTGCTCCACCATAGTTATTTCAAGCTCCGTGAGGCGATTATAGAATACTCTATTTGTTATTCACACTATAAAATAATAATTAGGATTGTCATTTTTTTATTTTTTTTATTATTAATATTAGCACCGCGTCTTACTAACCGTTCGGGTTATACGCACTTACGCTAATGTGTAATTGTAGGGTGATTGTGAGATGAAATGGAGGACCTACAGTTTAACGTGGAATCCGAACCACGGTGGAGGCATGGCATTCCCCACATTCAATTTNGGGGTTCAATCCTCGGTCCCGGCAAAGATTTATCTGATTACCAAACCCTTCCTTCACCTCTGACAAGACATCTTGTGAATGTGGGGAATGCCAGGTCTCCACCGTGGTTCGGATTCCACGTTAAACTGTAGGTACTCCATTTCATCTCACAATCACCCTACCATTACACATTAGCGTAAGTGCGTATAACCCGAACGGGTAGTAAGACGCGGTGCTAATAATAATAACTGTCTTTACTTTCTTTTTTTAGTCTCGCGTCTTACTACCCGTTCGGGTCTTTCTCTTATGTACTAATTACGATGATTTTTTAGGGATTAGGAAGGTTATATTTAGGGTGAGTGTACCCACATTTGCATGGAGGGATAGTGAAAAACCATTTTGGAACACACACCTATTAGGTCTACATCCGACCGGTATTCGAACCTTGATCTCCCCGCTATCTGCAATCTAATCTACTGCGAGGGTAACGCGTTGGTTAAAATAGAAAATGTTATTAAATAGTGTCTTACATAGTACTTCTCAACCTTAAAGCATCACCCAGGAAGCAAACATCTTTTCGTGTGAACATGATTCGTGGGCCGCGCGTTGCCTCAGAGGAGAGGGGGAACTCACCCGCCCTCTCCCGAACAGAGAATGGGCCGCAACACCACCACCACGATGGGCCGAGGAAAGTCGTAGAGGAAACAAAAGAGGAGTTCTATGAAGAGTTGAAACCTCTATGGATTGTCCAGAAGGTTTTGGGGATATTTCCCTATAATAGGTCTAAACCAGGTAAAAATAAACACATGAACTGCTGTTTTTTTTATCTATTACTTTTAAACATAAGATTGCATTTACTTTAAAAAGGTTAACATATTATTATTATTAGCACCGCGTCTTACTACCCGTTCGGGTTATACGCACTTACGCTAATGTGTAATGGTAGGGTGATTGTGAGATGAAATGGAGGACCTACAGTTTAACGTGGGATCCGAACCACGGTGGAGGCCTGGCATTCCCCACATTCACAAGATGTCTTGTCAGAGGTGAAGGAAGGGTTTGGTAATCAGATAAATCTGTGCCGGGACCGAGGATTGAACCCCGGCTGGCCAGCACAGAAGTCTGACACCTTACCCCTAGACCACCAGGTCACCGATACTTTACTAATATCGATATTTTCCTTTCGATACTAGTTTTTTTTTTACTTGATACTTTTTTTTTTCCAATACTTTTACTGATATAAGTACTCACACTCCGGTATCGGATCGGTATCGAAAGAAACAACTTTCTTGTTATCTTCTCTCATGTTGGGTTTAGATGTTTACTAGGGTGGACTGTGGAGGAAGGCCAAACTACTCTTTCAATTCTAACTCATTTTCTGCAATTCTAGAAATCAATCTATATTATCTCATCATAATTCATAGCTGTTCTTTCATATTTGTTTATCAATACCGCCTGATGCTTGACTGGAGTGACGGGGGGAATGGTGACCAGTCTTACTACCCCTTCCTTTATCAATGAGTATGGTTATTACAAACTAAACAAAATAACATTTTGTGGACAAGATGTCTTGTCAGAGGGGAAGGAAGGGTTTGGTAATCAGATAAATCTATGCCGGAACCGAGGATTGAACCCCGGCAGCCAGCACAGAAGTCTGACACCTTACCCCTAGACCGCCAGGTTAGCGTGAATGTAGTTAAAAGATTGCACCTCCCAGATGTAAATTATGGAAGTTTTTTAAGAGGTTGCTTAGAGAAAAAGCATCTTTTAAAATTTGTTTTAAAATATTAAAAAAACATTATAATTTTAAATGTTTGAATAAATATGAAAATAAAATATTATTGTGCAAACGTTGAGATTATTATTACTAGATAAAAAAAACATTTTTTTTCAGATTAAAATTTCGATAGCGATGCTTACTGTTAACAGTAATTTTCTTTTGATAATAGTACAGTATTGATATTTTTCTTCCAATACTTTAAATGAGTACAGTTTCGATACTTTTCTTTCGATACCACATCCCTAAGGGTATGATCTTAAAGTACCGTGGTCAATACCATTTTAGAAATTTTCCCTAGAGGGGGGATACTGCTCACACTCCACGTCACTCCTGACATTATTTTGTTAAAATACTTAATATGAACTGGTTTCAATTTTTGTCCGTTGTTTAGAAATTTGTATGCGTGAACAAGTGTCTTTAGCACTATTCGTGTCGGTTTTTGAAAAAAGTCCGTTATTGGGAATGAGTTTAACCGTAAGGGCTCATGTTAATTTGACGGGGAAATTTAAACTGACCGCTATAAATATTAATATGTGTCCGTTAAGTACAATTTCATTTTCCAAAACTATTTTGGGGAAAACCACCCTCAGTACACCCGACCGGGATACGAAACTCAATTTCTCTCTCATAGAGAAAGTCCAGTCTATTGTGAGAGTGATGTCTTAGACCATCGGTAGGCAACCTACAGCCCGTGGACCAGATTGGGCCCTCCAACTGATTTTTAACAGGCTCCCAAAAGATTTAAGAAACAATTTTGTTCATAAAAAAATAGAATAATAAATAAACACTATATGAGAAATATAAAGTTGACTTTTTTTTCTTTGTATTTTTCCCTAGCCGGCTCACAATTTTTTTTATGCCCATACGGCCCGCGATATCAAAAAAAAAATGGTTGCCAACCCCTGACTTACACCACTTGGAACACTTAAGAGGGTTTGAAAATAGTTCATAGATAAAAGACAAATTTGGCACGAGGAAATAAATCGATAGGTAGATATTATGGTTTCATCTAATATAGTATAAATAACATTATTTTCATTTTGAATTTGAATAATTGTAATTTCCACATATCTTTATTATATGATATGAGATATAAAAAAAAGTGTTTAATTAACTACTATTTCACATATGTTATTACTGTAACTTGTACAGTTATTTCATTTGTACAGGAAACACAAAACTGAAGTTTTTCTCAGCGGCTGTGTTGTACTGTTTCACTTTATATGTAGCGGTCGGCTATGCAGATGTATTGATAGCTCTAACGCAATTTGCATATATTATTGAGAGTGAGAGCAAATTCAATGAAGTAATCCTTTCTATCAACTTCTTAATTTATCAATTACCACATTTATTTAGTTTACCCTGCCGTCTGTTGGATGGAACCGAAATGACAGAGTACTTCAATTCGTGGTTCAAGTTTCAGGTTTGTACTAAACTATTTATTTTCCTTTAACTTTCCTTACAAAATGGTTTTTTTCATCATTGTTGACAGCTAAAGTTTTTTATATATATAATATAAGGAACGTACTTGTATGGAACAGCTAATTAGATTAATTGGTACAACTTCTTTGGTCAACTAAACAATATAAATATGAAACATAACATGAAGATAATTTATTTAAATTAGAAACTAATATATCAAAAAATTAAGTCAAATAAAACAGTTACAATAACATTTCTAAAAAATCATTATTGCGATTTTTAAATAGTAAAGTTTTGAAATTAATTAGCATAAAACAAAGAAAAAATATAAATCTGTGAAAATACAATATTTAAGTAGTAGCAGATTATAGTATTTATTAGCTGATAGGCAAAATGCAAAGTGGAAATTGACTGATAGGCAAAATGCAAAGTGGAAATTGACAAATTGAGTAGATTAGAGTTATTAATATTATAACTTAGAAATACTAAAAAATGTTCAGTACTTGAGATAAATTTTATAGGTTTTATGAAGATTATGACATCAAAAATAATATATTAATTGGTATGCCAACAACCCGCCTCGGTGGCGTAGTTATCTAACGTGCTTGTCGTGTTGAGCTCTACTGCTGAGGACGGGGAGATCGAGGTTCGAATCTCGGTCGGGTGAACTGGGGGGGTTTTCCTAAATGGTTTTCCACTCTCCCTCCACGCAAATGCGGGTTCACTTCCTCTAATTCAACCTTCCCAATTCCTAATCCATTAGAGTAATTAGTACTTAAAGCGTATAACCCGAACGGGTAGTAAGATGCGGTGCTAAATATTATTATTAGTAGTAGTAGTAGCAGTAGTAGTATGCCAACAATAGTGAACTTATTAGTTGAATAATTAAATATACTAGTAAATAGTTCGAAAATATGTTGACAAGAAATACATTTTTTGTAATGTTTAAGATATTTAAACAATGACAGTAGATAAAATTATTAAGAGAAAGGTAAAAATAGTTGACTGGGTTGTTATGCATGTAGTACCTTACACACGTAAAAAAAACTAACAGTATAAAATCAACATGAAACACATTAAAATGAAAGTTTAGACGTAACAATACACTTATTTCACAAAATTATTAAAATATTCTAAATGATTTAATGTTAAAGACTTTTTATTCGAGTCAAATGGTTTTTAAAAATTTGCTTGTGTTAACTATCGAGATAAGATTAATGGTAGATTTAATGTGAGTCAACAGTTGCGATATCCAGGTTATCTTTTCTCAGTTATGATATATTATAAATACAAGATCATATAAATAAGTAATTGATTGTTAACATCTTAGTCCCAATCTGAGGACCTAATGATGACGTAATCGCCGAAACATGTCGTCACACAGCCAAGAGTAGCAACAAATTATATTAGGAGAGGCATTAAAACCACACAGATAAGGAATGTTACTTTTATTCAAGCTTTTCAAAACGTCCAATTTTTTCCTTTTTGGTTACACTTCTTTCATAACAATCAATTACTTATTTATATGTCTTTATCTCAAGTACTGAAAATTTTGTAGTCTCTTTACGTTATAATATTAATAACTCTAATCTAGTCAATTAGTCAATTTCCCCTTTTCATTTTGCCTACAATCCGCTACTACTTAAACATTGTATTGTCACAGATTTATATTTTTTTCCTTTTTTTATGTTAATTAATTTTAAAACTTTACTATGTAACAATCTCTATTATGATTTTTTTTAGAAATGTAATTGTAACTGTTTTATTTGACTTAATTTCTTGATATATTAGTTTCTAATTAAATAAATTATCTTCATGTTATGTTTCATATTTATATTGTTTAATTGACCAAAGAAGTTGTATCAATCTAATTAGCTGTTCCATCCAAGTACGTTCATTATATTATAAACTCATATTCCTTCTTCTTACTACAACTAAAATGAATATTTAAAAAGCTTAAGTCTTGTTATTAATAATTTTTACGCCATTGAAAATATATTCATCCAAAAACAACAGATATAAGACACATTTTGTTACCAGCATTGCAATGTTTACGTAAATATGCGTTTGCAATGGTTGACTCATTATATTACTAGAGACTTACATTATTTTTTACAAGCAAAATTAAAAGCATAAATCAATTTGTTTTGTTCTCAGATTGCTTTCAAACAAGTGACCGGGAAAACTTTGCAACTAAAACTGAAGAGGAACACCTTTATTGTGACAGTAACAAGTTTTTTCCTGAACACAGTCTATATTGTTTCAATAAACTGCATATTTGAGAGCATGACAGTGTGGGAAATTTTATTCTATGTATATTCCCTTATTCTATTGTCGATTCAGGCATCTATGTGGTGTTTCACGTGTCTATCGTTGAAGATATCTATGACACAATTCTCCAAACATTTTCAAGTGAGTATAAAATTACTGTATAACTAACTAAAAGATCTACACCCACTAACACGCCACGGTGTAGAAAGCTCTTTTTTTTCTAGCTAACAAATTATAGAGGGGGGGGGGTCCGGACTCCCCCGACCCTGCCTTTTATTTCAAACTTTTGATAGTTAGCAAATAATGTTTTGAATAAGTAGGTATGTTGAGATAATGGGTGGGGAAGGGTAGTAAACTCCCCTTCTGACAGTTGTTCTGTTATTTAAGCTTCTCTTTAATTAGGCAGATTTCTCAAGTAGAATCTTACAGGTGGTAGCAAAAAGGTGTGCCTCACTTACTCGGCTCATTCCGAGAAACGTTCTTTGTTTTTCAATACCATATGAATGTATGAGTAAAGAAGTACAGTATTTGAAATGTTGACAGATATAATTTTACAATAGTAAGTTTTATAAGGTGTATCTTGAAGGTGAATATTCAAATATTAATTAACTAATATTTTGTTGATGACATACACAATTAAAACTATAGTAGGAGTAACATTTTTAACGATAATGTATTTAAATCAATTATGTTATCAAACTAGTTTGAATAAATGTGTTAAAATCTTAGATGTAATTTAGACAAAGTGTTAACTGATCTAACGCAGTGACTTGACCGTTGATTTTTATAAATCATTTTTAACCACATATATTTTATTCTGATCTCGAAATTGCATTATAAAGGTCTCATTATTGTCTAAGAGATGGCAGCACTAGTCCAATTTGAGATAAAACAAGACTTCCATCCTATTTTCCCCTGTACTGTACCCTTCAATGGTAAACATACACCTATATATATATATATTTTTTTTTATGTAGTTAGTAAATTAAGTATCAACTTTTTGTCACAATTATATGTCTTTATAAAAGCCCTAAGGAGAGTAAACATTTAATATTGCATTTAAATAACTATGTACGCGTATATTTGCTACATGGGCATCTGGAACTGCCATTTTGTAGATGTTTATGAGTTGGAGTCTGGAGGGGGAGGGGGGAGAAACAGCGGTCGTATTTCATATCATTAAAGCATTGTAATCATTTATTTCAGTCTGTTTTGCACACAAACTCAGAGAAGCGAATCACTGCTTATAGAAACCTCTGGCTACAGCTCAGCAAACTTACAAATGACGCCGGTAACGCTAATAAAGGCACTGTCAGTAACTTATATTTATTGTTCTTCTCAACTACATTGTTGTCCCTGTATGGCGTACTTAGTGGATTTTTGAGCTATACAATTGGTACGACCCAAATAATGCTTGGAATTAACTCTGCAATTGGTTTGATCTATATGACGTCAATGTGCGATTTTGCATACAAGACCCACAAACAGGTCTGTAAAACACTGGCCAATAAACATACAATTTTGAATTTCAATATTTTTTTATTATAATGCTGACATCTAATAGATATATTAATTTAAAAATAATAACTTATGTAAATACTTATTATAAAAGAAAGTATCACTAAAAAAAATATGCTACAGCTAAGCATACATAAAATATCACCGGGCCTAATATAATATGTTTAATAAATATATTTGTTTGTATATAGATTGGAACTGACTTTGTAGAAAAACTTAGTGCAGAAATTTCAAACAACAAAGCTTTGGAGAAAGAAGTAAGTATATTTTAATATAATGGAAATGGTTGTATTGATGTGGTACTATTGTGATAAATATACTGGTAGAGTGTGTTTGCTCATTCATATTTGAGCCAGGGTTGTAAATCTGATTTTGCAGTGAAACGCGAATTTGTGAGCTTATATCAGAGGCTCGCTTTGCTAGTTGGGGGCTCCGCCCTCAAACCCCCGGTGAGATTTCTTTGCCAGTGGATGTAAGCTAATGTCATTCCAGAGCCATTTTTTGATAGGTCTTATCGTTTAGCCACAAGATAACCTCCAAAGAAAGGTCCACACCGACTTTAAAGTTGCTCCACCATTTTGGATTTTTTTAAGGTTAATTTTTTTTTGTTTATAAACTTTTTGGAATTTCCCTGTCAGTTACAGGCTAGAAGCTATAAGCTTGCCAAATTTCAAGTTTCTAGCTCATCTGGAAGTGGGTAAACATTAATGTCAATGAGTGAGTGAGCCATGTGGCTTTATAGTATAGTGATGTGATGCATGTTTTTTGTTAATTCCTTTTTTCTGCAGATGCGGCTATTTCTAACGGTGGCTGTGATAAATACTCCTGTCATTAATCTCAATGGCTTCGCTGTGATGAATCGAATGTTGATCGTATCGGTAAGAAATTTACCAATCTATCCTATTTGCAGAAAATTATTTTTATATAAAAAAAATAAGTAGATACGAATTTGTGTGTGGTATCATCTAAATTAACTTTACCTAAAAATTTCCCTGAAATCATAATAATAATTCATATCACCTAATCATACACAATGTTGTTGTTTATAACAGCGTCTTACTGACCAATAGGGTTATACGCTCACAAGTTAGAATTACAACAACATATTTGAATTCTGCCTTATCAAAAAAAAAAATTATGGGCATATCTGAAAGTAATAATTAAAGAGTTATTACATTAGAATAGAAAATTAAAATTACCTTGTCAGAAAATATGCCTGAGTAAGCCATTTATTACGAGATTCCGCCTTAACGGGTCAAAGTCATTCATACTAACCATGTAATCAAAACTGCCCGAATTGCTGATAAACATTAGAGGAATTATTAAACGTCCAGCAATCGAAGTAAATTGGTAAATACAAGTTCGTATATTTGTCCACATATTCCTATGTTTAGCCCAGTGGCCATCCTTAAATTACGTGAGGCTTTTAAAAAAAATATTTCAATGCTTCTCTCGTCCCACGTAAAGGATCGCAAGATGGTAAATTAGATAATTTTTATAGTTTGGTTATTTTTAGACACAAGGTATTGGTGATAAAGCGAGGGATATGAAATTTTAGAGGACTTTAATTGCAGTAAGTAAATGAACTATAAGTGAAATTTAATAATTAATATATTTATTTTCACATATCTTTTTTTTTAGATTTTGGCTCACCACGAACATTGATGAATAACCTCACCTCCTAGTAGCTTTACCTAGCTGTCGGATATGTCAATTCATAATAAAATTGGTGTGTACAGTAAAACCTCCCACATCCGGACTTGTAATATCCGAAAACTGGCATTTCCGAAATCTGACATATCTGGAACGGCTGAACACATTTTTTGTTTATGTATTTTTTTAAATAGCTTAGCTGTCAAATAAAAGTTTTATGTCGGTATAACCTTTATTTGTTAAAATATATAAATAAAAAAAGGCAAAATAAAATGTCAGCCTTCTTTTTAAGAAGAATTGATAAATCTAGTTTTGGTCTGTATTTAACTTTGTTATAATGAATAGCCATATATTAAAATACTGTATGTGCTGCACTTATAAAAAAATATTTCTGGAACTATATATATTAAGTAAATTATATATAAAAAAATTATCTTTTAACTCTTCAGAGAGGTATTAAATTAATATCCGAAAAGTATCTTTTCCGAAACGGGTTCAGATTTCAGCCTCCTCTATTTCGGCTGTCTGAGGCTTTACTGTATATACCGGGTGTTCGTTTGAAAATTTCCCACCAAAATATCTCGAAAAAACGCTTTGTAGGAAAGAATATTTTAAACAAAAGTTGTTTGGTTTTGAGGGGGAAGTAAGGCGGTAAAACAGGCAACTTTTGTCTAAAACATTTTTTTTTCTGCAAAGCGTTGTTTTCTTGATACTTTGGTTGAATGTTTTCAAACGATCATCCTGTATAATACATAACGTGCAAGTTTATTCATAACTCCTTGTATTCATCAAAGTGCGGAGAAAACTCTAGGCTAGACAATACTATCATATATTTTTACAGTCAACATTGACAACATTTTACTTTAGTATTAGTATAATTTCATACGTATTGATAATATCTATCAAAACTGACAGATCAACATCTCACGTATATTGACATATGAATATAAGAAAGTAGCTCTAATATTTTTTCTAGCTGGCAGATGTAGTTCTTCCAAATGAAAATTGGACTCTAGTAATGCTTACTTGAATTCTTTTCCCAGATGATATCCAAGATAGTGACATATCTAGTAGTCCTGGCTCAGTTTGGTATTCAAGATAAGACTCTAGACCAATCTGAAAACATCAACCTACCGACACCAACAATCGTGACTTTTTCAAACTATACTTTTAAGTAGCGCTAATTAAGATAGCTACTAACAACAAATAGGTTTATTTAAAAAAGATAAATACAGTCAAAAGGCAATAACTGCTGTAAAAGAAACTTTCCAGCGTTTAAGGTTTTTAATTAACGGTCTGCTCTGGAATCATTTTTTTTTTAAAGGAGAGGCAGTTTTACGACACCAATTAGAATATTTGTCTTTTATAATCTAAACTATAGGTTGACACGTTAAAAATATTAATACAAAAACTTTTAAGACACAATATATTATGGTACAGAACAATGATTTAGATCCAAATATGTTGTGAAATAAAAGAATAAAATTTGAGGTTAACATCTGCCAAAAAAATTTAATGAAGTTATTAAGTGATGTGGAATAATCTAAGTCTTATCTGTTTCCTTGTAGCATTACGCTTTTATTTATATAAATTTATGGTACAAGGAAACAGATAAGACCTAGATTATTCCACATCCCTTAATTACTTCATTAAATTTGTTTGGCAGATGTTAACTTCAAATTTTATTCTTTTATTTCACAACATATTTCGATCTAGAGCATTGTTTTGTACCATACTATATTGTATCTTAAAAGTTTTTGTATCAATATTTTTAACGTGTCAACCTATGTTTTAAAATTTCATCAACTCGTTTATGGTCTAGCTGATGATGCATTATAATTGTATATAAATGTTCATATCTGACAATATTTTTTTTACCAGAAGTATATTTAAACTATACATTTTGACTTGTAATTTCACTTAATACATTTACAAACTTAGCAACTGTTAAATATATAAATTTAATTTTTTATATATTTCTAGACCAATTTTCTTAAGTCTTAACTTTTAACTCCACCATATTGTTTTCAAGGCTATTTTTATTATTATTATTATTATTATTATTATTATTATTATTATTATTAGCACCACGTCTTACTACCCGTTCGGGTTATACGCTTTACGTACTAATTACTCTAATGGGTTACGAATTGGGAAGGGTGAATTAGAGGAAGTGAACCCACATTTGAGTGGAGGGGGAGTGGAAAACCATTTAGGAAAAACCACCCCCAGTTCACCCGACCGAGATTCGAACCTCGATCTCCCCGTCCTCAGCAGTCGAGCTCTGCACGACAAGAGCGTTAGCCAACTACGCCACCGAGGCGGGTAATTGTTATTATTAAAGTGAGGATACAATTATTTTTCTTATGAAATGGGTGATTTATTGTATGCTGATGATAATTTTTAAGATGAGTTACACGTTCTAAGGAGTCTAAGACTTTCGAGGATTGAAGTGATACTTTGAACGAAATAATTTCCTGGAATTTTATAGCAGGAATAATTTATTTTACGTTTTCGTTTTGAAAAAAAAACCAATGTTATAAATACTTCAAGTGATTGAACACAAATAAAAAACCGGTTACACCATAGGTTTGTTTATTTTCAATCGTTTGTTTGTATGTATCTATTAACTCAATCAGTAACATTTCCTCTTATTTGCCAAAATTTACATTTCGTTCGCGTTTATTATTTTCAACTGACATTTAGCAGGAAAATAAGTTATATAAAAGATAGCAGATAACCTTACTCAGACGTAATAAATTAGACTTTGATTGATTTGTTTTCATAACAATTCCATAGACATTTTAATGACTTGCTTATATTCCCTGTGGTCAAATTACGCCAATCAAAAGCTTTGAAACAAACCTAACACTCTGAGAAAGTTAATTATGAGAATTAATGGAAGGCACCTGTTCGTAATTTGACGATCATTACAATATAGTATTGTAAAACACAACGCCAAGTTTGACTAAGGCTCGTGTCTCTGTAATACACCATATATTCGTTGTTTTAAAAATAGGTAAATATTTATTGAGTGTAGTAAATAAATGTGTGTGAAATCCTAAACGTTAGTTGATGTATTTTTTAAATATATCTTATGAAGCAACAAAGGTGACCTGGCGGTCTAGGGATAAGGTGTCAGACTTCTATGCTGAGGGTCCGGGGTTCAATCCTCGGTCATGTCACAGAATTATCTGATTACCAAACACTTCCTTCACCCCTGACAAGACGTGTATTAATCACATCTTGTGAATGTGTGGAATGCCAGGCCTCCACCGTGGTTCGGATCCCACGTTAAACTGTAGGTCCTCCATTTCATCTCACAATCACCCTACCATTACACATTAGCGTAAGTGCGTATAGCCCGAACGGGTAGTAAGACGCGGTAATAATAATAATGAAGAGACAAAGTTGTCCTTAATAAATAACAAGCTATAATACTATTCTAGTCGTAAAATTATTACGCAAGTCATGATGTTTTGCATAATGGGACACTTAATACCCAAAATTAGTGGGACCTGTCCTAGTATTTTTGAATATTTAGTAGATAATTTAATGTATGTTTTAAAGGGTCCGTTCGTAGGGAGTTTCCAAAGTAAGTAGGGCTTGACAAGACTGTGCTAGTAGATTGCTCCCTCCCATCAAGTTCTAAACTTTCCCAAAACGCATTCAAATAATATACAGTAGCCCCCTGGCTTCCTTGGTGCTGAATGACAGCTGACGGCTTTGAAAAGCTACCCAGACCAAATTATGTATCCCTACGCCGAACCATAGTATCTGCGAAAACGTTTGTTTAGCAGCTGTCACTTCTGACAGTCAAAATTTGGGTATATACCTAAATGTTGAGTGTCAGAAGCTAGCTGTGAGCTGTCAGTCAGCACCAAAGAAGCCATGGGGCTACTGTACATTCGATTATGTAATTATTATGTGTGTGTGTGTGGGTGAAATGAATAGTGAGGGAGAGGGAACATTCTACTAGTACAGTTTCATCAAGACTAGTTTGCTTTGGTAACGACCAATGAAACATGCTTGTTCTTTAATATGCTCTTGTTTATTCTTTTAAAGTCGTTAAATAGTTAGTCTTACTTATATTTTCTAGCGTCTATAACATTTGTACAGGCATCGATGGAAAATATCAGTAATTAAATCGTGTGGGAGGGAATTTTAAGACATCTGAACATAATTCGGAGCTAATTATATGAGCTTCAAGATCCAATTTTCGAGCACAAAAAAAAAAAAGTTTATGAAAAATTACCAAAAAAATAAAATGTATATGAAGCTGAACCCATTGAAAAGAAACATTATATTTTTCACAAGTTTATTGAACAGAACAATATGGAAATAAAATTGTTTTAAAGGGAATTAGAGGAAATCTAAAAATTTTCATTTTACCTCTGTTAACGCGAATATTGATTATTCAAAATTGTTAATACATTTAGTAAATTGCGGCCAAATCCGAAATACACAATTTTATTTTCCCAGAAAATTAACAAAAAATAGCAAATATTGCATAGTTATCACCAAATTAGGGGCTATCTGGTAAAAGGTAACAAGTAGCGATGTCTCAGCCCATTCCAGAATATAGACCAGATAAGGAAGCCGGCGTCCGTTTTACGAGTGTGTCAATAGTTTCATGAAATATGTATTTTAAATTTATATTTTCAATAATCATTTCTGACACATCAATAAAATTAACCAATGTAGTAAGGCTAAAAAAAAAGATAATTTTAAATAACGACATTGTGTACTACAAAATGAAATAAAATCAAATTATCGGAGTAAAAAAATAACAATATTTATAAACGATTAAAATTCCGTAATTTTACCACTTTTTACCTGCTTATACATTAAAAATAGGTTTTTCTTTTTACATATTATATTTATTTATTCGTGTAGGCTTACCCTTCATATTTATTTATAATTATACTAAATTTCAGCCCCATAAAATTAACAATCACCTTACCTTAGCAATCGTACACGAAAAATATAAAATATAAAGTTTGACCACTTATTACTCGTCAACTGTATAGATATGAAATAATGTTAAATTTTGTTAAAATTGTCCAATTAAATTTCTACTGTCGGACGACCTTAAAATAAGTAATAATTACAGTATGTTGAAAGCATTGTTAGAGATGACATTCTATCTGTCATAATTTAAAGCTAAACCACAATAATTATGTAAATGATTGTAGCCTTAATTTTTTTCTGTCTTTAAAGTCTGTATACATTTTTTTTACCACATTGTTAAACGAACAAACATACCAGTCATTTAGTTTACGTTTTGATATGATAGTGTAATAAGTATATACATGTATATGATATTCAAGAAATAAATATGTTACTTATGCAAGTATTAAATACATATTTATGATATAATCGTGAATATTAAATGTTAATGTAAGATCACACCAATTCTAACTTATTCTTACACCTTTTGAGCTCTATTTACTCTGCAATGAAAGAGATCTGAACGTAGATAATGACACTCGCATTCCTATATTTTGAAATTCCAACAACACATTGGGGAAATGTTACTTATATCATGGTACGATCTTGATGAAATTGATAACTTCACTTGGTTGTATTGTTGAAACAGTCCAAACTGTTTACAACATGTATGCGATGACAGACAAAACATGACTCCAAAGACGACCTGTTTTTATTAAATATAGCTCATTAGAGGGTGTACAAACGTCAAGCAGGGCGGGTGCTAGGGCCAAAATGAGCTTGTGCCTGATTAATTTTGAGCCCCTTTAAGAACTTCTGACAGTGGCGCCTCTAACACATGTGCCAATCAATTTGATCAGAAACTGCTCTGATCTAAAATAAATAATAATAATAATAATTAGCACCGCGTCTTACTACCCGTTCGGGTTATACGCTTTAAGTACTAATTACGCTAATTGATTAGGAATTGGGAAGGTCAAATTAAAGGAAGTGAACCCGCATTTGCGTGGAGGGACAGTGGAAAACCATTTAGGAAAAACTACCCCCAGTTCACCCGACCGAGATTCGAACCTCGATCTCCCCGTTCCGCATTTGCGTGGAGGGAGAGTGGAAAACTATTTAGGAAAAACCACCCCCAGTTCACCCAACCGAGATTCGAACCTCGATCCCCCCGTCCTCAGCAGTCTGGCTCAACACGATAAGCGCGTTAGCCAACTATGCCACAGAGGCGGGTTTTAAAATAAAGAAGCAGTGGGTATTTCTAAGCAGGAACCTCGGGTGTCCGTCCCAATTTGTTAAAGAGTTGAGGAGGAGTACTAGAAATCGTTACGATCCCCTCCCCTCCCCCCGCGTCTTAGTACCCGTTTGGGTTCACGCATGCATTTTCTGAGCTAACGGAGTAAGAATTAGAAAGGTAAAACTTTATACGAAATGTACCCTCATTCACGTGGATCGACCGTACGAAACCATTTAGGAAAAAACCAACCTCAGCTCACTAATCCGGGATTCAAACCCCGACCTCCGCGTCACCATCAATCTTGTCCAACACGAGGGTGACGCTTTAGACCATGTGGCCACTAATGCGGGTATATTATTTTATAAATAAATGCAGTGTCCAAAAATATTTCAGGTTGCATACGCTTTCAAGGTCAAATTTGATTCTTACACAACTTATTAGGTTACACCGAGACGCATAGTGGGCGTATTAATACTTGTGAAACACTTGTATCTTTTTTTACATTACCCGCCTCGGTGGCGTAGTTGGCTAACGCGCTTGTCGTGTTGAGCTCGACTGCTGAGGACGGGGAGATCGAGGTTCGAATCTCGGTCGGGTGAACTGGGGTGGTTTTTCCTAAATGGTTTTCCACCCTCCCTTCACGCAAATGCGGGTTCACTTCCTCTAATTCACCCTTCCCAATTCCTAATCCATTAGAGTAATTAGTACTTAAAGCGTATAACCCGAACGGGCAGTAAGACGCGGTGCTAAATATTATTAATATTATTTTTTACATTGTTTTGTTGGTAAGATAGATACTTAAAACGGAATTATTATTTTTACAAAAACAACTATAGTCCTAAATAAATAGGATCGTGAGTAGGCTTAAAATAAATCACGAAAACTTGGAACGTAGTGGTAGATCATATCTTTGTGTGCATTAGCGTACCCACAGTAGAGGGGGGTTTTGAGGGAGCTCGAGCTCCCCCGATCGTAGTTTGGGGATGCCCCGAGATCTAAGCAGATCCGAAAATAAAATAAAACGGGGAGGGGAGAGAGGATTGACCACCTTATAGACTTTGGCTAATATTGTTAAGTGTTTAACAAACAATATAAGGGTGTACACATTTACCTATACCTCGGTGGCGTAGTTAGCTAACGCGCTAGTCGTGTTGAGCTCGACCATCGAGGACGGGGAGATCGAGGTTCGTATCTCGATCAGGTGAACTGGGGGTAGTTTTTGCTAAGTGGTTTTCCCCTTCCCACCCACGCAAATTCTGGTTCACTTCTTTTAAAATTCAACCTTCCCAATTCTTAATCCATTAGCATAATTAATACTTAAGCGTATAACCCGAACGAGTAGTAAGACGCGGCGCTAAATTAAATTTTAAATAATCGGGGATTTTTTTTAGGACAATAGGCCTATTTGTCAGCTAAGCCAACTTTAATTTAGGCCTATTTATTTATAATTTGTTGAATTACCACGTTTATAATAGTAAAAATACAAATGATCAAGTTAACAAATACCAATTAAAAAACCTTTCAAAAAAGTTTCTAATTATATATAATGGTAAAAAAATTGCCTCTGGAGGTGGGTGGGGACCTCCCTCCAAACCCCACTTCAGTCCCCCTACTTCGCAATCCTGCATACGCTACTGTTTGTGAGATAAGCTAACGTGACTGTACTGTCCATTTTCTTCTAAAACATTCTCGTGGCACATGTAATATTGTCATGAGCGCCGTGTGTTTTTATTTACCATCCCAGGGGTGTGCTAGGTCTTTTTTTTTGCCATGTAAAGGTCACTTAATTGGAGAGTGCTAACTGCACTATCGTACATTAAACAAGTTAAAATATTACTCAATCGATTGTGGACGCTAGAAGCAATAAAATCTTCTCTCTGTATCCAGTGCTCAAAGTTCAATATTACTATAGTATAAATTTACTCAACCGACTTAAAATAAAATGTATCAATGCATCTATAAATAAATAATAAATTATTCACATTCATATTGTTATTAAACGTGAGAGTAATTAGATCAATTTTTAAATTCAAGTACTATATTCGTGCTACGAGCTAATTGAACGCTTCGTATGACTTTATTAATTTTTTTGGTAAAATTCCGAAAAAATATTTAGAATTTTTTTTAATATATTAATTTTTAGAGCTATTTTAAAGTAGTTAATAAATATGTTATTAAATTAAATAAAGATAAAAGTAGAGTACAAATTTTATTTTAAGTTTTATCAATTGTGTTGTACATCCAAATATTATTTTAAAAAGGTGGTTCAGTAAATAAAAAATCAATCTACCCTAAGATTTCTTAAGTAGCATAAGTACTGCAATAGTTTAAACCTAGCTCCGCTGACCTTGAAGATGCTTCCATCCCCTCCTACTGAGTACTCGAATCGAAGACGACGCCTGTTGGTCACGGAGGACAGAAGAACCTACCCCCTCTTCTCCCGAAGAGAGTATGGGCCGCAACATATCCACCACGATGAGCCGAGGAAAAGCATAGAGGAAACAAAAGAGGAGTTCTATGAAGAGTTGAAACCTCTATGGATTTTCCAGATGGTATTAGGCATCTTTCCTTTTCAGAAACCTCAGCCAGGTAAATGTAAACATACAGAATTGTGCTATTTTTATTATACAAAATTAAATATGCATTAGTAGAGTGACAAAGTTTAATGTAGTTTATTAATTTGATGTAAGATAAACGTTAGCAAGGCTATAATTGAAGAAATATCAAATAACAGATATGACTTAACTAAAACAGCGATATTTTTTCTTTCTTTTAATATAAGAATAGTTAAAACCAAACTATTTTGTTAATACTTGAGCTTAACTTTGGAGGTGGCTTCTGGGTGGTTGACTGTACCGGTAAATTAATCTGTCCCATTCAGAATCAATGATTGGCTCATAACTGAAATAATGTGAGGCTACAATGAGAAATATACCCCAGGGTGTAGAAAAGGGGGGTTTGGGAGGACACGGGGCCCCTATAATTTGATGGACCCCTCCTAGGGCTAAAGGTATAGTAACATTTTCTAGCGGTTTTCCTTCCCCCAGAAAAATAAGCTTTCCAAGCCGTTGATTGTATCCCTCTTTGACCATGAGTAGTGAGGTTCTATTTTAACATTACCATTAGGCATTTATTTCGTCTGTCTGTCCCGATGTTTGTCCCTCAATAACTATAGAATTCATCGACCAATGTTAATGAAATTTGGCAGGGACATTCTTTGAACCTAGGTCTAACAAAATAAGTAGACGGTTTTCCGGTATGGTTATCCGTTTCAAGATGGTGGATGATTAAAAAAAAGTATATTTGTTGTTTTTGTCCTTAATAACTGCCAATGCGCGAACCAATTTTAATGAGATTTGGCGGGGATTCTTTGAACCTATGCTAAACGATGTATGCACGTAGTTTTTCAACATGTATATGCGTTTCAATATGGTGGCCGCTCAAAAGTTTTTTTGTTGTCGTTTAAGAGCTCATCTCAAATGGTTTAAATTTAAAATTCTAAGCGATCGATCGAGTACCTTGGGAATATCTTTCTAAACATGTTGATATATATTACAAAATTTAAGTCCTAAGTCGCGTAAACAACGGTTATTCTCTATGAACATAATGTACTATTGAATAGTGATCACCAAGGAGAAATATCAATTTGAACTCCAAGGAGAAATTAGGGGTGATATTTCAACATGAAATACAAATATACATCTTAAGACTGTAGTAACGATAAGAACATGGAGGGAGAGAGGTCTACTGTTCACAGAACTACTAGTAAGACTGTAGTAACGATAA
>CABFOW010004751.1:40184-51591 GCA_902141385.1 Timema californicum | reverse complement strand
TAATTGGTCGGTTAATAAAGACTCGTTGCTAGAGATTGTTTATAATTGGTCAGTTAATAAAGACTCGTTGCTAGAGATTGTTGAATTAGTTCGGACCGTGTTTACATCTTGTCATCAACTGCAAAGTGTTATTGTTGTTCAACAGGTTCAATACTTGAGTCTGGTCGTGATGACATTGTTGTGCTGGCCAGAGATAAACTCAGCCCCTGCTGTTGGGATCTGCATCTCGTGAGTATTCAACAAAGGGCCTAACATAAAATGTCAACAGTCACGTAACTTTTTGAGAAAAAAATATCACAAATATTATTACAATACAATATTTGCAGAGGAAGATTTTACCAGACACTAAAAAGCCTATAAAATAACACTAATAATATTGTGAAATGCGACCATAACTAATCACAATAAAATAATGTTTGTAATTTCTAAAAACATATTCCTACCAACCTGGTACACCCTAGACCTCTCTACACTCTGGCAATCTGGTACAAACGTATTGTTACAGTAACAAGCTTCTGCCTGGTATTCTTACTAAAATATCATGATACTGTGTTGATTGTTACAGTAACAAGCGTCTGCCTGGTATTCCTACTAAAATATCATGATACTATGTTGATTGTTACAGTAACTGCGGACAGTGCCAACAGATGTTCGGCCACTTCTTCCAGGGACGCGCATGCGCAGACGCCTGTCTGTTGACAAGAGGTGTCATTTCTCCCGATTGCAACAATCCAAGCTCTATACGCAGATTTATACTCAAGAGAACGTATTCATAGACTTACACATTTTGATGAAACCATTCAATTTTGAAGTACATAAATAATTATTAATCGGTTTACTCTAATTTTTCATCCAAGGTTTTGATTTAAATTAGTTCTTCAATATCTTATTATGAAGACAGCATAAGCTATAAGTTTTAAATTATTTTCTCGTTGTCACTGATAAGTATAGTAAAACTTTGCTTATTTTTTATTTGGACATCTTATTGTTTTATATTATTATATTTATATAATTGTTTATTTATTATGTGTTGGTATTTTATGTACAATAAAAACACGTAAAGCTTTAAACCCAAGTTTAGGTGAGACGAAATGGAACGTGAACCCCTTGCAGTTGAGTAGAAACATTTAGTTTAATGTTCTACACATTGTAGTCTCGACAGTTCTTGTAAATATGTAGCGATCAGAACGGTATTTCACCTGCCAACACTTTGTAATAACCATAACATATTGTCCGAGATTGATCCGTGTTGAAAATTAAACTAAATGTTTCTATTGAAGCAATGTTCGATTCATTTGTAAGAAGTGGGTGTTTTGTTCTAGAAAGTGTAGTAGCTTTGAGCTAGCACTCGGCGGACTTTATCAAGACCAGTATTTTGCTGGTAGAAACAAGATCTGTAGTTCTAGAGCTGGTAGAAACAAGATCTGTAGTTCTAGAGCTGGTAGAAACAAGATATGTAGTTCTAGAGCTGGTAGAAACCATATCTGTAATTCTAGAGCTGGTAAAAACAAGATCTGTAGTTCTAGAGCTGTTAGAAACAAGATCTGTAGTTCTAGAGCTGGTATAAACAAGATCTGTAGTTCTAGAGCTGGTATAAACAAGATATGTAGTTCTAGAGCTAGCAGATGCACCTCGTGGACACTTTATCTGGGGTCCCACACCTTTAGCAGGGGCGTAGTCTTGCATACCTCAGGGACAAAGTTATTTGGGGTGCGGTATGAAAACAAAGTAATTATGTTGTGCATAACTTTCCTCTAGAAGATTTTTATGTCCATACTTTCAAACACACATATATATACCACTATAAAACCACATGGCTGACTCACTCACTGACTTTAATGTTTACCCACTTACATATAAGCTAGAAATCTGAAATTTGACAAACTTATAGCTTCGAGCCTGTGACTGACAGGAACATTTCAAATAATTAACAAAAACACACACAACTTTCAAAAATATACTTAAACATTAGAATATGCGTATTTTCTCCTTTTGTTTAAACCATAAATAAGGCATCATTAATTTGTAATTGTCAACTTTCAGGGAGGATTTTGAACCCCTAAACCCCCCGCTCACCCCCTCTCTTACGGCCTTGACCACATAAACTTACAACAAACCGAAATTAATACCCCCTTTTTACTTCCTGAAAAGTCAGCCACTGTCCAAGTCCTGTCAAAAAAAGGTATTAAAAGTATATCGACCAACCAGCGGAGAGGAATTCCTTTCATTGGAGAAGAGAAATCAGTGGAAATTCAAATAATGAAAAGGGTAATTATTTAAATAGATAAATAGCTACACTAAAGACTACAATAAACAAACCGTAGCATTACACAGTACGTTATATTTTATTTCTAACATCATATCTACTATTACAGCTATTTAGGAGTATTATACAAACTTATAGAAATTAGATGCGATCGAAAACATACCTTAGTATTAATATATATCTCCAATAGTGTCTACAATTTTCCAAGAGAGTTCATCTTCTCCAAAACAAGCCCCACTTTGTGTTTTAGTTGCGTAAAAAGAGCCACGTTCCTCACTAAGTGGTACATATCTTTTTCCCTCCTGTACGGATCAAGCAGCGATGATAGGTTGTACCTTTTGATATCCCTTCTGAAGCATTTCTGCAGGTGTGTCTCCAGAATGGTTACAACTCTACAGGCCATGGCGACGCTCCGGACCTCCTTGGAAACGAACGATACGTCACGTCCTGAAAGGACACACTCGACGATGCATCTCATGGCCTTCTCTCTGATGTCCGAAACGTTCAGAGACGATGCCGCGAGTTCTGTTATATCGACCGTTCCTGTGTTGCCACCGCGTTGAAACCGTCGACTAGAACTCGACCACACATCCAGAAGGCTCGACTCCCGAGGTTCATTGTGCCCTCTAGACTCTAACGCCATAACCTCGCTATATTTCTTCATAACAATTATAGCGAATACCCAACGAAATATTAGAACCAGCATAAAAAAGGCGACGACAAAGAAGAACCCTCCCAGCCAGTCCACGCCAAGGAACGGATACCTTACAATATTTTTGTATTTGAAAATTCGCACGGAAAGGCCCAAAGTGGACGTGAAAGAACTCCATATATTTCTGAATTGATACGAATGAGAGACAAAGCAGAGATATCCCAAAGCCGTGAAGGAAGTGAGAGCAAAGCAAAACATGATAGAACAGCCGATAAAGGTGGCCGAAACAAGTCGAGGCACGGTTGATGCCGTGGGGAGGCGAAGCCCCGTGGAGAGAAGGTGCCAGAGTTTAAGAAAGACAAAAAACATCATTATCGCGGCCAGAGTTAGGATGACGGTGTCATAGTAAATAAAAGTGTAAAAGCTTACGAAACTCTCCACATTGGCCATGGCGATCTTGAGCGCGTTGGAACGAGCGTGCATTACTCGCAAAAAATATAAAACGCAGATTGCGACCCCCATAGTGACAAATGAGATCATGAGAATGTTCCAGACATTGTTAAAATATCTCTTTGTTTGAATCAATGCAAATTTCCTTCTTTCTCTTCTGATAAAGATGGCGAGCACAAATATGAATACGATTAAAACCACCATAACAAATAGTCCCTCGGTGCTGCCTAAAGGTCGAACTTTGACCACGTGCACTACATTATTTGTAATAAAACCCCCGGTAGCCCCCCGTTCGGCGAGAACTGATACGAGACTTACCAGGTCTCTGTTAGGGTTATAAATAGTAAATTCAAAGTACACCGCCAATGTCATATTGTCGAACCATCTGTTATACACGAGGTAATCAAGGACTACTTTTGAGGGTTCTAACCCCCTCCCAAGTTCCGCCACGTATCCCCCCCCGTAATAGGAAGACACGTAGCCCTTGCCCAACCACAAGTCAAGTTCCCAGAGGGATTTATACTTCCAGCTCTCTAGTGCTTGAAAGGTCTCATTTTCCGGGCTCGGCACATAAGGGCCCCACGAGGGCCCGTAGTTTTTGGTATCTCCCTTAATGAAAGTCAGTTCTCTGAAACAATTTATTCCCAGAATTTCACCCTTATATTCCGTAGCAATGCAATCGTTCGGGTCCACCCGAATTTGCCGCAGTCTCGGGACACCGATCAAGGTGTTCACCATGTCTTGGAGCTGACCTGTTGTTGGTGTTGTATCGTTGTTATACCACTGGTTGTTGTGTATAACAGGTAAGGCCACTAGCTTTAAGTAATGGACAAAATCTTGGTAAGACGCCACCTCCTCCAATGTTATTATTCCGTAATCAGGCTTTCCGACGAGTTGTGTTTTGATATTTGTGGAGTTGTAGAAAGAGCGAGAATCTCTTATTCCATTTATAATGCAAAGCAGTATAACAGCCAATAGCAAAAATAGGCCTAGGTCAGATACGAATACTCTAATCGTTGCTGCAACTTTGGCGTTCCTGTAGAGCAGGTTCACCCTTTCCTTTGGTAAGGGCTGGTAAATTGGCCCTTTTCGGAGTAAAAATAGCTCTTTTAAAATACGAGGGTGTGAACCTTTGTCAGGTTTAAATTTATCATTTAAGAATCTAACTATTTCACTTCGGTCTTCTATCAAAAACTCTTTTTGCGTCCTTAGTATACAATAACATACTATAAGTAACATTTTAAGTGTGTCTAATATGGCCACATTAAATAGCAGACTGACCAATAAAACACAAAGGAAACGCAAACTCATTGGCCAGCTGTAAGAAACACCAAACAATACTACAAAAAAAATACAAGGTACAAAAATAGCCACCAACAAAAACCAAGCTATATACAGAAACCAGTAGGGGAAACAATATTTCCTTTCCACACATTTTGTTCCAAACATTGGCTTGTTATCAAAGAAATATTGATGTTTCCCCCCCGAAAAGTTTATTTTTGTTTCAGGATCTTCTAAAGTATTTGACCCACGCTGAGAGGGGACTCTGTTCTCGTCAGGTTTAATCTCAACTGGAGAAGACGGAACACCAATACCTGCATGTTTAGTGTTTCGTTTGAACCAGTTTCGCCTTTCTCTAGTTTTATTTGGCGATTTGAAGAAAAATCCAGTCAAATGAGTCATAAACGGCTGTTCCTCGGATTCAAAAATAGTTGTCAAAGTTGGCCGGGACATAAAACCGGCTGGTCTTTTAAGATTTTGTTTGATTTCCGATTGACTCATTTTACGCGCCATAGAACTATCACTTCTTGTATCTTCTTCGCTTTCCAATGGTATAGAAATGGACCCTTGATAGTTTGTTGGGGAAGACGACCATTTAGAGACGGGGTTGGTACACATGAAAACTGTAGCGAGGATACAATAGATAGGGTAGGCAATCAGTGCCACAATTACTCCACGAACAACGTCAGACCAATGAAAGCCATGCCCGCCGTGTTGATCGATCTGCAAAACGGGCTCATCGTGAACTGGGACTTCGTGCAGTTCTGTTACGATCATAAGGAGGATGGTCACATGTGTGAATGATGTACATATTCTCTGGCAACGAGTGAAATTGCTATAAGGATGTTTATGAAAGACGCTTAGCCAACCAAAATGACCATCGTCAAACTTATCCCAAAATATGTCGTTGAACCTGAAGCGGCGCGCGAAAACCCCCGATTCGACCGTTTTGAAAACGGAACAAGACATGCTGCTGTCTCCGTGCAGAGGCGAGAGCCACCGTTTGACCAGGAAGAACCACACCTGATTATTCTGAATGTCGTGGACGATGATCCTGTCGCAGTACCAGCAAGGACTCGAACCCGAATGATCATGCCACACGTGCAGCCAACGAATGTCCCCCAAGCACGCGGCCGTCTTGAGGACAAACCAATCTTGAGACGCGGTATGAAGCATGCGGTGACGTCCATCTGTGAGGACGTGTGCTTGGCTAGATCCCTCTTCCCCTTCCAGCAGCACCGCTACATGTGATGACGTGCCGGCTCTTGGTCGTCTGCCCGTGCGCACAATGAGTATGTAGAAATACTCGTGCAGAGGATTGTTATCTGACAGAAACATGACGTACCTCCCCTCGCGATCTTCAACATCCTTGTGTCTCCCCCACACGAGTAGACCAAGAAACAAAGCTGATAACAGGATGATCAAGAATAGGATGAGTTGGTTGTCGAGAAATGTGATATAGAACCACAGGTGCTCCACGTTGCTCCTGTCGAGAGGAGCACGCATGTAGGAGACTGTGAGGGGGGGGAAGAGGTCAACACACCGACACACCACAGTTGTGGGGGTTGAAGAAGCCGACAGCTCACAGCTCTCAGTTCCCCACTTCCCACGTTGAGTTTCCAAGGTCAGGCAGCGTACGCTGTACGCCGACAGCTCGTATGGGAGGCTTGTATTGGGTTGTGTTTCTCTCAGCTCTGCTACTTGAGGAACTCGCTCAAAATTGGTGTCATCTTCATACGTGGCTATGCGAGGAAGGTGTGGTTCCTCTCTAACAGAACCCAAAAGATAATTAATTGTATCCACATGTAAGAGAACTGCTATATAGTAAATTGTGTCGTCCTCAATAGCCGCGTCGTTAACGTGTAGCGAGTACATTTCTTCAGTTGACGTACCTGGTGCTTGGTGAGGGATTACAATCGCATCTTTATGGAAGTCGTAAAGTTCCGGACGGAAGTTGGTTTTAACCACCACTTGAAGTTTTATATTTCTCGCAAGAGGAGTGAAGTGTATCATCAATTTACCACCTTTCGGCAGCTTTGCTCTGTGAACTTGGACATCGTCTTCTCTTATCTCCCAGTGAGGCTGTATACGCAAACTACCTTGTATTTTATTAGGCTTAGGTTTATTTAGTATTCTAAAATCAACTTCCATAGGAACGTTCATAACGCCACCATCTTCGAGTCTCATATCACTGAATAGTACAGGGAAGTTTACGTCTTTTGCTGAAGCGTGCCACCAATATGGGTTGTGGTTGACTACCAGGACGTAGAACCGGAGTTGAAGACGCTTATGAGAATCAGAGTTGTTAAAAACTGGCGTCAACACTACAATTTCATCCATATTTATATTTTCTTTTTGAAAGTTTTCACGACTCCCTTTTTTAACAATTAGTGTCACTCCGGAACCATTGACCAGGGATGAGTGCTCTTCGGACGCTTTCATGTCCAGTAAAATATTGGCCAATATATCAATGTCACGGAGCACTTTATTCATTAAACCGGAATATTCTTCCTCTATTAGCAAGTGCCCGACTTCCAATGTGTCAAAAAACTCTTCAGACTCAACTTTCGATATTGACCTTCTAGAAACAGTAATATCTGGAAGGTCTGATGGTTTCGAAAAGAGTACAGATGAAAGAGAAAGCATAGCAATACCCAAATCATGCATATCAATCCTATGTATTTGTATGTTAGCTTCTTTATATTTTTTCAAAAATCCAGTTATCCTGCCTAGCATTTCCCCTCCTAGTCTATTGCACGCTGAGTCTAATTGTATCGCCGAGCCCCTTAAAACAATGTCTAAAGACGTGGCGAAATGTTTACACCCTGAAACCGTTACTATGGGTTCTTTATATAGATAATCAACTAACATGTATCTCATCTTAACTATGTCATTTTTAAGTTGTGTCTGATTTAATTTTTTCGAATTTTCGCCATAGCTAAACTCGTACAAAGACGAGGCTGTGGACATCGCCAACGAAACGACATTTCTGGTGTTTTTTGCAAGAGACAGTAAACCAAGTGGGGATTCATCTCCGTGAACTACAGATTTAAAGTGATAAATCATTTCCGAGACGTCCTTGACGTAATAAAGCACGGGATATACGGTGACATTATAGTCATAGTGGGTGCTTAGGCCCAGGCCATCACTGACAAATATACGTAAAGTCGTGACAAAGTCGTGTTTGACTTTTCCGGGTAGTAAAGTAAGGTCATTTATTTCAGGTCCCATTTCATATCCAACTAAGATCCCTCCTTCGGCCTCTATATCTGTAAATTGCGCTATTTCATAGCTAAGAGGCTTGTCTCGGTCTTGAAAGTCTTTGCAATGTACACCGAAATGGGTCAGCATGGCGTAGCCCCTTTTGGGAGTTGGGTAGCAATATCCTTGGGAGGGCGCTTCGTTTGTACGCAACACGTATTCGGCCGTACCAAAATATTCTTCTCGAAGTGAGCCTTTGGCGGATATTTCTGTGTCCGAAACAGATTTAAAAACCATAGTGTATCGGTTTCCGTCGACAAGAGCTTTTTCATAGATCATCAGAAGAGGGTTATCAAACCCAAACTCCGTCGATCTGACCCCCACACCTTTGTCGACATTCCAGCTCAGATCTTCGAGCTCTAATGTGTCGTTACACGAGATGCAAATGGCCTCCAGACTCGTCACTTCACTCGGGTTCGACCGGACCTCGTCGCAGTTGCTCCAACACTTCAATCTGATGAGAGGTGTGCCGTCACGCACGACCGTAACAAACTGGCTCGTCGCTCCTTGGTTCTCAACTTCGTCCCCTTGGTTTTTGGATATTTTTAGTCTAAACTCGTAGGTTGACTGGCGATCCAAAACATTTGCCGGAACTACAAGTTTACTGTCGGTGCTATTTAATGGCTTATTCCCATTTATATTACAAAACTTACTTTTGTTTTTATTTTTCCTTTTAGGATGACTTTGGTATAAATAACAGTACCAGGTAAACTTTATAGGTGTTTGCTCATTCACAGGTAGGTTCGGATCGTATGACTTGGATGCGTCCAGTGTAAAGCTCTTACTCCGCCGTGCATTAATTACAGTCCCGCCATCTAATATAGCTCTCAACGGAACTCTTTTTATCTGGAGTCGTGTTCTCCAAATATCTTCCGGTCCAAAAACAGGGGACAACATGCGCACTTTGTGGTACACGTAATATTTCCCTAGAGGAAGCGTGAAAGGGGGGATGGTCAAATGGGGACCAGAAACGCCGAACTTACCACCGGGATAGAACTTGGCTGTAACCTCCTCGCCGTCATCGTTCAATCTCATGTGGTATAACTTCCATGTTCGTTGCAGTACAGCTTGAGAACAATCCACTCTGGTTCCAGACATGATCACGATACGATGTTTCCTCTGGTACGTGATGGGATGAGAGTTCGGAGAGGCGCAGTGCTTGAGAGTCGTCCTCACCGTGCATTTAGGGGTGTCTTCCACTAAAAGGGCATAGTTTGATTCAAATGTTTTGTACCCTCGGTTACTTACAAAGATTGATACTCGCTTTGTACCAGTTTGTTTGTAAACGTGCTGAAACAAGTAAATATATAGATGATTAGAGGGAATACTGAGGGGAGGGGAGAAAAACTTTAATAAAAACTCATCTGATTTGTTTTTAAAAATAAAATGTTCTTTCTTGAGCCTGATTTTTTCCCCACCCAGGTTTATTACGACGTAAGGTATCACTCCGAGAGATGCGGCGTAAAAGCAGAACGTGGAGGAGACGTCTACAAACAGTTTAGGATGGTACATTAAGCCAGCACCGTGGATCTGTTTCACCGCCAATCTCCTCCGGATGTCGCAATGTGTGCCCATGTGTGTCGGCGGGCAGAGACACGTGTACCCACCCAGGATTGGTTTGCACTCCACCCCCTTGGGGCACGGGTTGCTATAGCAGTAGTCCCCGCGCAGCTCACAGTACCTACCAGTGTAATGCGCCAAACAGTGGCATGTCTGATTGTAGCACTGCGCCCCGTTCTGGCAAAGGTTCTCAGCACAATTGTCCGCTGATCGCTTCTTTCTGCTGACTCGGGTGCTTACAGACGTGGTGAGATCTTTGTCTGGGGGGTCGCAGCGATACCCGCCGGTCGATTGTGTCAGATATAGATCCAGACAGTCCCAACCTCTGGGACAAACATCTTTGTTATCACAATATACTCGGGTCCAATGTTTCGACCTTGACGAGTCTACTTGTCCCTGACATGCGAACCCCCCTCCTAAGACTGGTCGGCACACGCCCCTCATTCTGTTTCCGTGGCAAGGTAGACGATTGTCTGGCCAGAGGAACTCTTCACAAACGTTATAACGGATATCACAATGAGTCCCATTGTACCCTGGACGGCAGATACAACGGACTTTATTGTGCGCAACAAATCCCGTCCCCCCATTCGAACAAGGGTTCGGATCTAGACGTCTTGAACTATCGCTTCTGTTACCTCTATTGTCAGGAGCAAGTTTCTCATCAGGATCTCTGCCAAATATCCTCCAATCAATGTACGTGTGGTTTAGATAGTTGTCAGCATCTTTACGTAATGTATCTTGTCGTGAGTTGTAGTTCATGGCGGTTTCGAAATATTTTCTGTTATATTTCGATGTCAAAACTTGGGTTCGAGATGGAAAGAAACTTGTTTCCCCCCGTGTTAAGTTTTTGCTCTGTAGTCTTTGTACCCACCTTGGTGAGGACTTACTTGAGTTGGTGAATATAAAATATTCGTTGCTCGTATCACTACATTCAAACATATGGACCCTCATAAGAGTAATAGCAGAGCACAATACAGTTAATAACAAATATGGAGATATCATATTGGATATCAGAACATTTTAATCAAGTCCATAAACCGAATCAAACCATTATTACTCCTCTTTCATCGCACACTTTTATATACTCGATGTATCCCAAGAGTTTAAATTTTACAACAACAAAGATCAACTACGAAATTTCAGAAATAAATTTCCTATTGAAAAGTAGTCTTACTTTGTCTGTGTCGAAGCCATGGAGATAGGAGCCAGGTAAGTGACTAATTAGATGTGTATTTTATATCGCGCTTCTCAATTTAAACAAAATGGTCGCCACTTATGTGCACATGTCAAGGTTAATATATTTATATGTAACTATAGGGATACTGATAAAAACAACATAATATTCTGTTATATACGAAAATAAATTCAAACACTTAGAACTGTCCATTTCTACAGTATTTTAAAAAGTATACCATTTGTAGAGGAGAATAATCGATATTTTTAATAATTTAGCGTGACTAACCTTTTACAAACATAGGCCCAATAAATTTTAAAAATTATATTACAAAACATATTGCAAACTATAAGATAATAGGATAGGTTGGGGCAGAAATCTACACGTTTACATTAATTGGAGATTTTGGAATGAAATTTTAAGATATGACAGAACATATTTTATTGTAATTCTAGAAAGGTTTAAGGAATAATATGACTTATTTAAAACCGTCTTAAAATAGTTTTCAATTAATAGGATAATATTAAAAAAGGTCAAATTTAGAACTTTGCCCCAATGAATGGTATAAGAGTCCGAAACTAGGGAGTAAAGATCCGCATGTAATTTAAGCTCAAATTCTTTATATAAAATCAGAAATTTGAATGTAAATGTGTAAATTAATACTTTTTCAATCTATTTCTATGTTTCCAGTGCGTGTGTGGCTCGGAGAGGGCAGGGGGGTGAGGGAACTAGTGGGGCTTCTCCTTCAGGTGTGGTGAAGGCT
>CABFOW010004751.1:24658-40031 GCA_902141385.1 Timema californicum | reverse complement strand
GGGGGGTGAGGGAACTAGTGGGGGGGGGGGCAGGCCTCAGTGATATCAAATGTACTTTTTGGACTTTACATTTTTTATTGCTTACTTAGCAAAATTACAAACAAAATTAATATAAAAAAATTACAAAATCACTAAATAATTATTTATATTACTAAAATTAAATTTTATTGGGTTTGTAAAAAAAGACTCGAAGATTAAAAAGTTATATAAAAAATAATTTGGGTTTATTTTTTTTATCACAAATCGCAAATAAATTCACCATTTTGTTAACTTGTAAATGCTTTGTTCCACCATTGCTTACAGGCCTTATATTGAATCCAATCTTCAAGGGGGGGGGGGGTCTCCAAACGATCCCTCGCATGCTGGACAGTTAGCGGAATCAGTGTCTTCTATGATTTTGTTGGATTTTGATTTCTTCGATCTACATTTCTTCTGGGCCAGGTCAATTTCCTTAGGATGTTTCTTCGAATTATTGTAATAAGTAATAAAGTATTTACATTTTCCACTGGAAAAAAGTTAAAGCGCAAAATAGAAAAATCCTTGATCCCGTTCGCCGTAATATTTCATGATATTCCTACTTAACCTCATATTTTATGGAATAATTTAAAAATTTCATCAGAGCTCATGAAATATCAGGAGACCTGGCAACACTGCTGTCACTATTGAGTATTGGCTTATAAGCCACATTTTCTCAGTGGGGTAATAGGGGGGGAGGGAGGAATCACATGATACAACTTTCTCGGTGTAGTCATCAGTAGCGAGTCACGAGCAGCAATCACTCTGACGCATGCGCCATATGCCTATTGCTTGTAGGTTCATGGTAGGGGAAATAGATGGAAGCACAATTCACTCTCTTCCCCTAAGTTGCTGCACTTGCGCAGTTTACACTAAGAGCATAGCTTCGGGGGAGGGGGGCTGAGCGTAGCACCTTGATATAATATGACATATTATGCATAAGGAATGCACTAATGTGTAAAATAAAGGGAGATAGAAACACCTTTTTGTTTGCGTTATGCTAATTTCCCGTTGATCACATTTTCACTCACTTATTTACCTTTTTCTCAGGATGTATGAGAGATATAAGTTTGATTTTTTTTTAGTATGCTGTCCATATTATATTACAAGTATTAACGAGCGCTATATTAATTATGTTTTAGATAAAACATGACAGAAATTTTAAAAAAAACTACTTTTTTCAATATTTTTTAAGAGTTTAGTAAATAAACTCTAATTTATTATGTATTTATAATAAATAAAAACCACCCCGTCTAAAGTTGTATTAAGAAACTATCTTTCAATAGACACAACCACACAGTAATTTTATTTTGTTTCTGAGAAAAAGGTACATACGTTAGCATAGAGAAGCGTAGGACGAAATGCCCCCCTTAGAGACTTGTTCATCGTGTCTTATCTTAGCTTAATCTTCATAGATCCATGGTCGATTTAAGGGTTAGACTGGTTTTAAGTATCATTCATAGGATTGTCTTCGTTATTTATTAACTTAATTTAAAGTAAAACCATTGTTACATTTGCAGTAATATTCCTTTTCCCGTGTCCTACTTCAGCGCCAGTTGTATATTGAACAGTATTTATTGATTGCTCCAATAACTGCCACTAACAGTTCACAAATAGCTCAGCGCGGCAGCTCCTCAAATACGCTGTGTTGGTTTGGGCTGCTTTCAATAATATTTTAAATAAGATGGATGATGAAGACAATAAAAAATATATAATCTATTTTTGCGTGATTCATAAGCGCTGACTGGGATAAGAAACACACACACACACACACACACACACACACACACTGTGCGTGGCCATGTAATGTACGTTAATAATGATGCCATTAATTACCTTTCATCTTGCCTGTAATCTTTTGCAATCCTGCAAAAGGGGTCGCCATTGAATCAAACTACATTTTCCCACCTAGTATGATTCATTAAACATGCATTTTGCGAGTTTTTTTGCAACCTTTCTAAGCCACTTGAAAATTTATCAAATGACCACGATTCGCTCATCCTGTGTGAAGTCTGATTTTAGAGGTCAAACACTGCTCCCGCGTGACGCGCAGTCTCAATACAAACTCGGATTCTCAGTGCTACCAATAAGGTATTTTATGTTTCAAGGTTTACCTTCTAATATATTTGTTTTCTTTAAATACTTCTCAATGTCATTGAAGATGCAGGCACACCCGACGCACCCCTAGCTAGCCCTGTGTGTGTGTGTGTGTGTGTGTGTGTGTGATGCTTTGTGCTATATTGTATTGATGGTCTGTATTATGTATTGTTTCGAATGTATTTGATGTATATGTTACATGTTGACTGTGTATTGTATCACATCTTACAGGGGCTGTATAGCATTCAATAAGACAGTCTCTATTTCACCCAGTAGCGCCGTGAGATAGAATAGAATACTGTTCTATTAACATGACTGTGTAGCGTATCACATCTTACCATGTACAGGGGCTGTATACATTCAATAAGACAGTCTCTATTTCACCCAGTAGCGCCGTGAGATAGAATAGAATACTATTATACTAACATGACTGTGTAGCGTATCACATCTTACAGGGGCTGTATAACATTCAATAAGACAGTCTCTATTTCACCCAGTAGTGCCGTGAGATAGAATACTGTTATACTAACATGACTGTGTAGCGTGTCACATCTTACAGGGGCTGTGTAACATTCAATAAGGGCTAAGTCCACATGAAGTGGTCCAGAAAAAAACAATTGTTGCTCGACCATCTTTAAAAAATCTAATTGTTTTCCGCTCTAAATTAACCTCGACAATTTTTTTAATAATATAATTTTTTCCTCTAAATTACCTTTGCATGTTAGTAGTTCAAAATGACTATTATTATATTTTTTTTCGCAGTGGCCATATTTGTTTTACAAGGCGCTACGTTTTTTTGCAATTATAAGGGTGTACAGAAACGAAAATATATCGTTCTCTTTTAAGTTAACACGAGTGAAAATCATTTCGTTTGGAAAGTAAAGGTCTACAAGTTTTTCTGTGTAGCATTTTAACACAAACTCTATTCTAAAGGGTGAAATTTCTGACTAATATGTTAGCTTTTTTTTTAATCTGTTTTCAGGGGGAAATATTTGTATTAGGGGAAAGAGTCAACAAGTTACAATGTTTTAGACTACATGTCCTCACATACCAAGTTTCAAACCTGAGAATTTCCCGCCATTTAAAAATATATCAAGCTATTTCGAAATTTTTAAAAAATGCAATTTTCAGAGCTTAATATCTGAGGTGGGGGACAAGATAAAATTATGAAACTTTGGTCCATAGTATTAATTAATAATAATATTATACACAAAGAATTTGGAGCTTGGGAATTGAGTACATGCTGAGATATTTAAAATACAAATTGATAATAAAAAACATGCACAAATTAATGGGTTTGTATACAGTAGCTCTAATAAAATGAATTTAATCTGTATTAAATATATTTGAACGTGTAAAATATATTTCCAACACATAAATACATAGGTTTTAATTATTCTACCTAAAATAAAAAGTGTCGCCTTATTAACAAACTATGTTTGATGTTTGGAAAAGAGCTGAGAGATTTCTTCACACAATTTAGAGCTGATGTTGTGTACAGCCAGTCACAGTTGTAAGTTCCATTGATGTGATCGTTACTCAAATTATCTGCGCAGGTACCCAAGTTTTGTCAAAAATTTATTTATAATTTTAATCAACGCCTAGACACGAATTTTAACCAAAATCGTTAGAGCTGATTTTGAAGAAAATAAGTTTTTCTTCTTTTTTTAAAAACCTTTATCAAAATACTCTTAATTTTAGGGTTGAACAGATACAGACAAACGACAGTTCATACAGCTTTAGAATTATTGGTTTTATAAAAATACGTTTTAAATAAAAGATTATATTATAAATATACCTACATGTTTACAATGATAAATAATTTAAAATCTCAAAGACTTACAGAAGTACGATATAAAAATTAAACTTTCGTAGCTTATAACACTTCAGCCTCGTCAATTCTTTCACTCCTTATAACATTTTCCCTGTTATCTGACACATTCGCCACACAATTGCTCAAAATACTTTCTCCATCGCTCTCTTATACCGTTTTCATCCCTGATCATCTCACCCCCTAAATAGTTCCTTTATTTTACTGTTTATTGAAAAGTAATTTAGATTTTTTTAAATAATTTATAGACAAAATAAGGATGTAATTGCTATCTATTCAATGCTAACCTAGCGTTGTTAAAATATTGTATCGGATAAGAAGTGGTTGTTCCTATTTCCCTTCTTCCATGGCTTGGCCATCCTCGGGGAGGTGTTCCTCGAGGCCACAAAGTGGATTTCTTAGAGGATATGGTGTGAGCTGAAACCGCGCCAAATCGCTCTTTTCATCATAACACCGCCTCCTACAACCCCCCCACCAGCGGCGAGGAAGCCGTAGAACGAAATATCTCCTGGGACTTAACGGGGGTTGTTTTTCTTTTGTTCAGAGAAAGAGAGAATTGTAAAAGTCCTGTGTGATCTTATTTTTTTTTTCAACCCTTAAATACCAATTAGGAGAACTATTCTAGCATTTATATCGTTAACGTCTATCTTATATGATCTTACCTTTATGGTCGAGTTCTGTTTACATTTCCATCCGCTAGCCCCACATGGACTGTAGCCATCTTCGTGTCTCATACTAGCTCCGGTTAACTTTTAAAATGATAAAAAAATATTACGTATTGAGTTTCCTATTTGTAATTTTATGTCTAACCACTAACTAGTATTAGTCATTCGATTTAAAAATTACAATTAAAAATATATGTTTATCAAAATTCTATTTTAATATTTTAAAACTCTTATAAATGTGTTTTCATAAATAAAACACATTTTTCGTGCTAGTAATTAGTCTAGTTAAGAGTTATTACGTATCATTTAAAACGCTATTGATCAGAAAGTATTAGTGAGCAAACAAAGCTGGAGGTGAAGGTTTCTATCTTATAATAAATGAATAATAGGAAATGAACATTAAAATTAAAGAATTATTTACACAATAATGTACTTTTAATAAAACGTTACATGTTATGATATGTTAAGAGGTACCTCTTCTATTTTGAAAATAAATCACTACCTGCTAAACTACATTCAAATTTTGTTACTGAGGAATTTTCATGAATATATAAGATATAGCCTGTTGTTTTTTGGCAATACTAGTTTTCATCCTTACTAAACCATACGATGAATCGACCTTGAACGTGTTTCATCATGCGCATCTCATGTGCCAATGTTTTTAGAAAACATAACCTAGCCTAACCCAATTAAAATTAAGTTTGTTCGTGTCAAGAACTATGAAGAGAAAAAAAGAGAATAATTGCATTTTCTCTTGATTCGCTCCAACGATTTTGAATAAATTTTATATCTAGACACTTTATTATTACATACAAAATGGAAACTCTCGTTTTCTCATGAAAATGACTTTGAGGGTGCTTTACATAGCGGAAATTTTCCAATATTGTTCATTTCTCTGCAACTAATTGAGATACGAACTAATACAGCGGTGAATGAGGTATCAGTGGACGGGGTTTAATACCGACCTCTGACGTAACACACCCGGCTTACGTTAGAACACATTGTTTATTTGAAATATAAGTTAAAAGTAAAATCTAATAAGGTGACCTGGCGGTCTAGGGGTAAGGTGTCGGACTTCTGTGCTGGCGGCCGGGGTTCAATCCTCGGTCGCGGCAAAGATTTATCTGATTACCAAACCCTTCCTTCACCTCTGACAANCGGCACAGATTTATCTGATTACCAAACCCTTCCTTCACCTCTGACAAGACATCTTGTGAATGTGGGGAATGCCAGGCCTCCACCGTGGTTCGGATCCCACGTTAAACTGTAGGTCCTTCATTTCATCTCACAATCACCCTACCATTACACATTAGCGTAAGTGCGTATAACCCGAACGGGTAGTAAGACGCGGTGCTAGTAATAATAATAATAATAATAGTTTTGTATCAATTACCGAAAATAAACTCTCCTTACTATTCTGTGTATACACTTCGCTGAGTATTTAATCTAAACAACCCAACAAAAAACGAATTTTTTTTTGGAAGGGGGGGGGGTTTAATGTGTGAAAGTTTCGCACGGGTTCACTGGCATAAAATAATTGCTAAAAACAACAGCTAGGTATAATTATTGTTTTATCTTTGGTCTCTTGTTTTAACAGTAAAAGAGAGTTCGTAACAAAGTTATTATTAGCACCAAGTCTTACTACCCGTTCGGGTTATACGCTAATGTGTAATGGTAGGGTGATTGGGAGATGAAATGGAGGACCTACAGTTTAACGTGGAATCCGAACCACGGTGGAGGCCTGGCATTCCCCACATGTAACAAAGTTTATTGCCACCTTGTCCTGATGTAAGAACCGATCAATGTTCTAATGACAAGCCTCGCTATTAAACCTCCAGGATAGCGACATAAACTGTATGTTATCACTGAACTGAACACTATTACTTGAGCCAAAACTCTATCCTTCTTCCATTTGTTTAAACCTGGGCGTTACTTTGATTCTTCCAGTATCTGTTCATAAATCAAATAATGAAAAATTTGGAGCCTAGCCTCAAATCTAATCAGAGAAAATATCTGTATCGCTCCTATCAATCCCTTTACTTGGAAACCTGTGCAAGCAGTCGAGTCACCCGGAGAAAGTCCCCGAGAAGAGTACCGCGGGTCTACCAACTCATCGTTTGGCGGACCCAGCCACGGCCGACTATAGCATGGCACTGGCTCGACGTGGTCCTGTTGGAGCCATTGGGCTACGAGACTTGATTCCCTCAGTCAAAGGGAAATTAATCCGCGCACGTTTATTAATTATTATTAAATACACGGGCTTCACCACAAGTCTAGAATATTCGCCACCGATATTGAAACCATACATGCATACATGCACTTTCCAAATGAATTGCACATTCCTCAAGTTAAAAAAAAAAATTATTTCACTTAAATGTTTAAGATCCTCACAGACTCTCTTTGTCCACCCCCCACCCCCCCTCCCCACACACACACCTAATAATGAACCATAAAAACAAATAAGCTCTGTTTTTCTTCACTCACAAGTAGCCACAGTTTTTTTTACCAGACAAAGCATTTAAAAAAAAGCTCTTCATTCTTTCCATCCACCTACGTAGTCATTAGGCTGATGTGTTACTAACTGAAGTTTTTCTTGCAGTTTTAAAGAAGAAAAGGGTATTTTAAACAGGGATGTATTATATTCATTTTAATTAATCACTTTCACTCGTCACCTTTCTTCTTGGTTCTTAGCACACACTAACGCTCAGTCGTATAAACAAAAAAAACCAAATATAAACCACCTTCATCGTATATCTGGCCCGCTCAGACTGGCCCATTCACTACTGTGCAGCTCGCAGTTAGACGGTAGGGTAGGGGCCATCTCCGCTGAGCGGGGCTTCTCCGAGAGCGCTTGCCAGAGCTGGTCGGCCTCAGCTTCTATATTCGGTCACTTGGGTGCTGGTGCAGTCCTCACGTGATGAATGACTCATCTTCACTGGATGTTTAGACTGGTGCTCTACCTCATATTCATGATTCTTACAAAATATTTTAGAGGATAAAAAGGAATAAAGAAAAATAATCTTTATAATGCTAAAAATATTAGTGGGGCCTGGCACCTGTGGCCCCTCTGATTGAAACCGAATCCAGCCATTGGTTCAAAATAATGTACACTAAGGACGTTTTCAACTCTCCTAGAAATTATTTATATTGTTCTTTACATATTTTATATACATAATGAATATAATTAATACTGTGTAGCATGGACGAAATATAAGTATGAATCAAAGTTTAAAACGTCACCATTCTATTTATTGAAGGTTAACGGTCTGGATACATAAAATACAACTACTTATTTGTATTCCTTACTGTTTGATTGTTCTAGTCATTTTAGCGTTCTTCACTAAGTTATTCCGGTCTTATTTCACTGAGTAAAGGTTGGAAATTGTTGTAAGATAGATGAAGTTATTGTTGTAATTATTGTAGAAGGTGTTTGAGATTGTTTCGGTGTAGCTGTAGAAATACTTGTCATTGTTGTAGAAGGTGTTTGAGATTGTTTCGGTGTAGGTGTAGAAATACTTGTCATTGTTGTAGAAGGGGTTTGAGATTGTTTCGGTGTAGGTGTAGAAATACTTGTCATTGTTGTAGAAGGTGTTTGAGATTGTTTCGGGATATATGTAGATATTTCTGTAACTCTAGTTACATTCTCGATATTTCCCGAACTAGTAACGTTCCTTGAGCTCTCTTCAGAGACGATTGTAGCGCTCTCTTTTATTCTTGAACTGTTATTTATTTCGTCCGTGTGGTTTTCCGGGAATGAAATGTAAGAGAGAGATTCGATGATATGTGTATAGCTTTCTGAAGTTCGTGTCATGTTTTCTGAGCTGCTACCTTCTCTTAACGCATACTTATTACTGGGGACATAAGGTCGAACATAGTTCTGTTGACAAAACCCAGATCGGTAGAGGCAAAACGCGTAGATTTGAGAATGTGTCGTGGTGGTTTCTGACAACAATAGTAAGATGACTGCACACATCCCGTTGGAAAATAAGATCATCTGAAATAAATATAAATAAAATTAGTATAGTCTTTTTAGCTTTAGCCGTGTACAAAACCGCATAACTTGAAAGTAAATTTTACTGTAATGACATATATATGTTGGTTTATATAGCTTACAAGTTAATATAGAACTAACCTTTACAACAATTGGTAAATATATTAATAAAAGTATAATAGGGTGTGTTAGTGTCAAGCGTCCTTCTCGTTGAGCTAAAAAGCTTAAATTTGGTGAAACTGTAGATTAATTAGTAGACCTACTCTAAGGGTGAGAAAAATTTCTAACTTGAAAACTGATACACAGTAAAAAAAATTCTATGATTTTAAATTAATTGACATGTTATTTGCACTACAAAAGCAAGGAGAAACTCTAGAACATAAATTCGAGTGTCAAACCCAAAGAGAAATTGTTGATATTGACCTGTTTCCATAGTTTTGTTTTATATTAATATTGGCCAATAAAAAGTGTTTATTTGATAAACAAAGTCTACAGGTAGCGCTCAAAATACATATTTCATTAATATATGCAAATCCTGTACAATTATATATATATATATATATAATTGTCGAATGGCTGCAAAAATACCAACTACCGAGTCGCAAATGGCTGCGGTTGTCTGATGGCTGTGATCTTAGATAATCACATGTTTATAAACTGACGACTTCCGCACGTCCATCTTAGACTCTGCCTTAAAACTATGAGTGAAGAATGACCATGGGCACGGGACGAATCCTGGATAGCTCAGTGGTAAGAGCATTGGGCGTACTAAGCCGAAGGTCCCGGGCTCGATTCCCGTGTCCAGGTGTCATTTTTCAATTTTCAGAATATTATATTTAATCTAAGCTTACATTCACTTTTATGTATTCAGACAAATCAGTGGCTACTCCACTTATTAAAAGGCATTCTTGAAATGAAAGAGTGTGGCAGAATACATTGACAGAACTAATCTGTTTTAGTGAAGATGTCATATCCTCTCTGGCACATATTCCCCTTCGTGTGTGTCATCAGTCCCCCTGTGAGCCTAATCAGCCGGGAGAAACTCATTATGATAACTTCACAGAGGAGTTCGCCGGGAAGCGCGAAGGTCACAATCCACGAACATACTGATCCAACATGGCGGAAAGGAGACAGGTTTCAACGAGAGGAAACTTCCTAGACACCTTCTGGAAACCATCCAAGATAATGGACACGGACCAGGAGGAACGAGCTTGCAGTGGCAAGTGTTTGGCGTCGAGCGCAGAACACAAACACTTGCTTTTTGAATGACATCGGATAACTCAACCGTCGTTGCCAAACTACTGGTTTGAGATGAGTCAACCAAGGATCTGAACCACGCAACAGTTGCAGTCGATCATTTGTTGCAGAATAGGCTGTTGGAGGACGACTCAAGGTCATGTTTACCCATAATTCCGTGCGCTCATGATACAGCAAACGTTTGGACAAGAAGTGACTGCTCTTGGATGTGAAAGGAGTTTAAAACTATCGGGAGGAATAGTATTGTATGAGGAATACCAGTATTGGTCAATGCATCGGCTGATGGGAAACCGCGAATATACAGCTGGAAAGAAAATATTATAGAGAAGCCAGGGGAAATATTGACACACGTATCTGTAGCTGACGAGTTACTTGGCAATAACCTGCCTCCAACACTGATATTTCAAATGAACATTCTATATAAAGTTGTACAAATAAATGAGGAGGTACGTATTTATTATTACTATTAATATGCTGGCGGCCGGGGTTCAATCCTCGGTCGCGGCAAAGATTTATCTGATTACCAAACCCTTCCTTCACCTCTGACAAGACATCTTGTGAATGTGGGGAATGCCAGGCCTCCGCCGTGGTTCGGATTCCACGTTAAACTGTAGGTCTTTCATTTCATCTCACAATCACCCTACCATTACACATTAGCGTAAGTAAGTATAACTCGAACGGGTAGTAAGACGCGGTGCTAATAATAATAATAGTAATAATATAAGGAAAGGTCCATTGTTACATTAGTGTGAGCTGAGCATAAGGGAAAGATAAACTATCCGGTAAATAGTTTAAACAGTTTGATGCCTTCATGAATACCACCACACGAGTTTAAACTTAGAATATAAACTGTAACAATGCTGCTGGTAGTTACTAAACTGGGTATTTCTAACGGGACTGCCCAGTGGCGACCACATTGTTGACAAGGAGGCAGTTCCCAGTTAAACTGGTGTTTCAATCCCTATTCATTAGTCACAAGGGAAAACCTTGGTCAGGGTTGGTTTATATCCGCTCAAGCCCATTTTAATTGGTGGCCGACTGTACGGGACCTTTTAATATACAATCTAATAATTAATTTAGTAAAAATAACTTTATCCACTCTTATATAACAGCTGACAGAAATATACTTTCTTCAAACAAAGCCTAATCTCCCGTGTGATTATTTGTTGAAGGTTAAGTTTTGTTATATTGTCTAGTATTAGAATCTACCGGTCATAGATGGGCCTAAACACCAGATTAGATACAAATTCATATTTATCACGCATCGACCAACAAGACGCCTTAATTTGATGTCATAATTCAAATGAAGTCTTTTATTTACTATTACATTATAGACCTATCTATGGAGGCTAACTATGAGTATGTTCACCTTGATTTGTAAAATGTATACTTGCATCGAATACCACTGCTCACCCGGAATATTCATAGAGTAGGGATGATGTGGCTGGTTTTAGAGGATATGTACCCGAATCTGCGTGGAGGGAGAGAGTGAAATTATTTAGGGAGAAACCCCATCGATACATATGGACGGTATTAAAACCCCAACCTGCCCACCACCGCTAGATTATACTAGATGAGCCTGACGTGTGGTACGCGTGTCCACCAATGTGGGTGATTCAAAATACATTTTATTTTTCCTTAAATAAAATAAAGCAAACAAACTTTATATTTTTATATGTAGTCTAGAAATATTTAGATTCCATGTTATTATAAAAGAAATAAATTAAATGTCTACACTCATTATTTTACTTTAAATATTATTGGAGAGGCTACCAAACATTAAAAATAAATTTTATTTATTAAAAAAGAACTACTTACGTTGACTTTAAGATAAAACCACCTTCTTATTAATAAGAAAAATATTGAATGGTTAATTTTATATTGTGGAACACTGTCTAACTTCAACACAGTAGGTAATAGTCTCAATAGACTATGAATAGACTGGTTGCTCTCATGACCTAATAACAAGTGTGTCTTGTCACGTTATCAACCCTGCGACGACCTTCCATTACCGATAATGGCAACCACTTAAATAACTTGGATAGAGAAACGCCAGTGAATAGAGTCAAGGTTAATATTTTATCACTGTAGTTAAAGAAATGTTGAAACCCTATATTTTCTGAACACACCCACACCACCCGTCCACGTATTTACAAGACCAGGATGAGGAAGGCACAATGCTATGCCTCAATATAAACCTAGCCTAAGAAGTAGCGAAACCATCTTGACACTACTTTGTGTAATTTACTAACCGAGGTCGACCTACAATTTGCCCCATTTGATGTTAGTTTTATAATAATTTTAAATATAAGCCAAACAATATCAATTTTAGAAAAGGGGTTTTTAAAAATTTTAAGTGAATGGGATCATGGTTAGAGCAAGGCCTATATAAAACAAACGTCTCTTGATAATTTTACCGTGACCAGATGGTCTAGGGGGTAAGGTGTCAGACTTCTATGCTGGCGGCCGGGGTTTAATCCTCGGTCCCGGCACACATTTATCTGATTACCAAACCCTTCCTTCACCTCTGACAAGACATCTTGTGAATGTCTGGAATACCAGGCCTCCACCGTGGTTCAGATTCCACGTTAAACTGTAGGTCCTCCATTTCATCTCACAATCACCCTACCATTACACATTAGCGTAAGTGCGTATAACCCGAACGGGTAGTAAGACGCGGTGGTAATAATAATAATAATTTTACCGTAAAATTAAACGAATATTGATTACAATGTTGGATCTTAATGTGCTCTTCAAGAGAAGCCTATATAAATATTAACTTAAATGGAGTTTAACTTGATACCTTGCCAAAAGAATTGCACTAAATTGTGTGTCCCATTGTCTGAGAATAATATATATATATATATATATATATATTCGTTTAGTTTTTTTCATCATTTACCCAAACCATCGTAAATATCAATGCATCTGTTTTTTCACGATCATTTGGTCGCGAGCCAAACCTGCACACATGTTAGACGGTCTATAATGAAGACAAGGAAGGGCGGGGGGGGGGGGAGTTGGTACAGCGCACCAGATGGCTCGGGCTCTTAATGAGCCAAAAAACTATCAGACCGGAAATAAAACATATCAGAGAGAGGATATTGCGGGCGATTATGTTAATGATATGCAAAGAAATAAGAAGACTAACGAGTACGCTGTGCGTCTTTATTTTACTTTCTCACGAACAGAGTGAGCCAAGAAATCTCTTTCTTTCACTCGAGAAGGTAACTGGTGAGAGTTTCCTGTGGGAAAGACGATAACAGCATTGAGTCATCACACACTCAATGAAAACTCTGGTAGTTGGAATTAATAACCCGATGCATAGAATGTTAGCTTGCATCAGCTACAAGAAGTGTTCTGTGGACACCTCACGGTCGATATAGAGCTACGATATCTTTATTTAATTCAGGAGAAAGTACGCTAACAGTATTATTTGGTAAACTTGATAAGCAAGATTTATATGATTTGAATACATTTTTAAGCAATTAAGAAAGTTACATGATAAAATGTTAATATATCAAGAAACTATATTGATTATCATAAAAAAATGTATAGACACATGCTCTGAATAATACAATATTTATTGTTAAATAAAAAAAGTTATTTGACTAATTTTTTAATGAGTATATAATAAATTAAATAATAGTATTGAAGAACTATTCACTGTATTCCACACATTCCCAAACCATGTAGGGAATGTTATTTCGCATAGCCCATGTTCGATTAGAAGTTGTTAATTTCAGGCTGGCCGCGGAAGAAACTGCTTACAATCCCTCGCGCAGTGATCTGATTAGTCCCGAGTTGTTTTTTAAGAATCCTAACGTTACCATAGACGATGTTTCATCCTGTAAACCCAGGTCAATTATTTAACTATTGTATTTCGAGTGGTGTTAACACATGGATGGGGAATGATAGTTGGCCGTTAGTCATAGAAGTACAGTAGCCCCATTACTTCTTTGGTGTTGACTGACAGCTCACAGCTGTCAACTGACGGCTTTGAAAAGTTACCAGACCAAATTATGTATCCCTAAGCCAAACCATATGATCTGCAAAAACACGTGTTTAGCATCTGTCACTTTTGACGGTCAAAATTTAGGTATATATATAAATGTTGACTGTCAGAAGTCAGCTGTGAGCTGTCAGTCAGCACCAAAGAAGCCGTGGGACTACTGTACCATTAGTTGCGAGGGAAGGATATCTGAACAGTATATGATACATAGTGTAACATACAATAACTCCCGTGGAATACCGTACAGAGGCTGCCTCAATAATTAGTAAGGATCGTAGGTGTTTTAGTCAAATAGGACTCCATTATTTCTTGCATTGTTGAGAGAATAGCACGAAAACTGTAATGTCACTAGATGACAGTGTGTCTGGTTGTGCTCAGAGTTTGTTTTCGTCAAGGTTGAACAATACTACTTGTTAAAGGATCTTGTTTTAGTTATTAAGAATTCCCAAGAGAATACCCTCAGGGTGGATGTTTCCATTATCAACGGTTACTTGTGTTTGTAAAGAAGGAGAGGGAGTTTTTCTCTGTCTGACACTCACGTTCCTAAACGCCGGAAGGACACTAAAGGTGTCACATTGTGAATTTATGAGCAATTCGTTTAAATTTTTAGCTGATTTTCAAGATATGTTACGTATTGACAGCAGCGGGAGGACAATTCCATAAGTTAGAGCAGATCACGTTGAACGATAGAAATAATTTATCCGGGTTCAAATCCAACCTAGGTAACTAACTAAAGCAGTTCGTAAAATACAGTACAGTATGGTACAGTTATAACAAGTGGTTTCGTGTGGTACAGTTATAACAAGTGGTGTCAGTTATAACCAGTGGTACAGTTATAACAAGTGGTGTCGTGTTGTTCGTATTGGGTGAAAAATAAAAGTGTAGTAAAGACAAATTGTTGTAAATCTGCTCGTTCTCAAACTCAGCCTTGAGGATTGTCTTATCCCAGGTATTGCGTGTATTAGGATTGTATTTAGGATTTGGTAGCACAATTACTGAGTTAAGTTTAATTAGAATTGTGATAAATAACATATGGGTACACTTTAAATATATTCCACCTTATTAACCTCCATAACATTAGCGTGATTACTTCATTTCTCTGGGACAAGAATAAGAAGCTAATCTGACAAATGTACGAATGTTGGGGTGTATTATTCCCACGCCCGGGGTTGGTCTCAAGAGCGGTATGAACCATCTTGTATGGAGGAAATATATTTGAATATTTGATACGCGCTGGAACATAAAGCGGGCGATGCGACCCTAGAGACGGTCAAATGCCGCACTTTCCTTCTCTAGACCCGCGGGACCGGGGCGTGCGCGTGTGTTCATCATTGTAAAACATCCGGCCCGAGATCTGCCCTGGGGGACATATACCAAGGTAGGACTTGCGACAGAGGGGGGAGGGGGGGAAGGCACAGGCCTGAAAACTCACGGTCGATACTGGGTTATTATAAGTACCAAGTGTGTTTTTATTATTATTATTATTATTATTATTATTATTATTA
>CABFOW010004751.1:14112-24274 GCA_902141385.1 Timema californicum | reverse complement strand
CGTCTTACTACCCGTTCGGGTTATACGCACTTACGCTAATGTGTAATGGTAGGGTGATTGTGAGATGAAATGGAGGACCTACAGTTTAACGTGGAATCCGAACCACGGTGGAGGCCTGGCATTCCCCACATTCACAAGATGTCTTGTCAGAGGTGAAGGAAGGGTTTGGTAATCAGATAAACCGCCAGGTCACCGTGTTTTTATTAGTGGTTTTAGTTCGTGTTGGCATAATCTCGTGTTTTCAGGTATTTCCTCTGCACTTGAAGATGTACCTTATGTATTGGACCAGTGTGTGTTCCTTATCGCTTTAATGATAATAGACAGATAATCCATAGTACAGCGGCCTTCAACTTTGCACCATGGACACTTTCCACCGCATGTAATAATACCATTCTTCCCCTCCGGTTTTGTTTGACTCAATAACTGTATGCTGAGCCATATACATAGTTATAATATCGAAAATATGATATTTGTATATATACGTCATATACTTGGATTATTTTTACTGCGGAATTTTACAAACTTAATAACAATAGAAAAAGTTGAGGGGTTTTAAAACGTGAACAAGTTGATCTGGCGGTCTAGGGGATAAGGTGTCATACTTCTGTGCTGGCGGCCGGGGTTCCATCCTCGGTCCCGGGCACAGATTTATCTGATTACCAAACCCTTCCTTCACCTCTGACAAGACATCTTGTGAATGTGGGGAATGCCAGGCCTCCACCGTGGTTCGGATTCCACGTTAAACTGTAGGTCCTCCATTTCATCTCACAATCACCCTACCATTACACATTAGCGTAAGTGCGTATAACCCGAACGGGTAGTAAGACGTGGTGCTAATAATAATAATAATAATAAAACGTGAATAAAAGTACTTTTTTATTTTCTTTGCCAATTATTTAAACGTCTAAGAAATGAAGCATAAATCAATAAAAAAATAGTTAAATAGAATACAAGATATTGCAATTTACTTTATTCAGACGGCCATTAAAGAGAATGAAAAACGAATTGATTTTTCTTCTCTAATTGTTGAATACAATGAGGAATGTTTTAAAGTGCGTGACGTAGGTCAGTTACAACTAACCTACTCCAGTTATTTTTTTTCACTTGAGATTGGGTTGAAAAGACTGATTCACAAAGATTTGTCGACTCAAATGAAGTGCAGTGTATATATATACATTGCTTCCCGCCATTATTGTTCATGAACCAAATATAAAGGGTCAAATTTCGGTAATTTATTTCTTCTAAAACATATATATATATATATAGTATCTGAATCAGTTTTCAACTCGAGAGATTCGTCTTGGCAATCATTAAGAACCTTTCAACTGACAATCTTAATGGATTCAACAATAAATCCATCTCCTTATCACTGAGTTTAGGAAAATCTCGACTGAAATAATTTTCCGGTGCTGATAACTGATGTATCATTTCATTTTTTGGCAAATTTTGAAGGCATTTGGTCACCTCCCCCCAACAACATGGACAAGAAGGTGATGACAGTTTTTTTAAAAAAAACATCGCAACATTTCCAAAATGTCCAGCTTACTCTTGAAACCTTTGTATGGAAAAGAAGCAGATGACGGCCTGTAGCCACGTCGATACACAGCTTCTTGAAAATACTTGGGTCGAGAACTCCACCTTTGACAAAACTCACAATTTTAATTGGTTGATCAAAAACAATCCCTTGTGGATCTGTCTGTGGTCACAACTCCCCCCNAGGTTCTTAGTTTCTTACACGTCCAAATCCCGATTCTACTGTGATAGGGGCTCTCAACCCCCCCCCCCCCCTTCAGGTTGAGAGCCCCTATCACAGTAGAATCGTGATTTGGACGTGTAAGAAACTAAGAACCTACTACGGCCCGTCCCTGCACAGTCAACTATTTTACAACAGTTGATTATTTGTGGCGAGTTAAAATGTGCTTGGAGGTTCGTCCGCGATAAAACACACTTTACAATAATAATACACTTGTATAATAATATTAACGAATTTTGAAATAGAGGAGGACACTTACCTTTTTGTCCTTTGAAGTCGTTTGTTGAGTTCTTGTTCATTTTTGTGGTCGGCCATAGCTATTCAAGCTGTATCAGCTGATGACAGGTGATCGATTCTCTGTCGGAGTTACAATAAAAGAGATGAGATATTTGTTTGGACAGAGTTATTCCACACACAGGATATTTGTTTGGACAGAGTTATTCCACACACAGGATATGTATTTGGACAGAGTTATTCCACACACAGGGTATGTATTTGGACAGAGTTATTCCACACACAGGGTATGTATTTGGACAGAGTTTTAAGAGTCATCGTCCCTTACAGAGTTTATATATTATAACAGAATATGTTATCCCCCCTGACCGTGAAGAACCAGCAGTTAGAAGAGCAGATTAGATACAAACAAACTATCACCCATGTTAACGTTATCTCTTGTCCAATACGAGGGTATGTGACTGAGCCTAGCAATATTACTATCAAACTGATTTGTGAATTTAGATATTCAAACATCTTTTATTATGATATCAGTGACCTTGATAAAACCTCTCCATACATTCAATGTTTAACGTAATCTCTGTGTTTCAGATAGATATTTCGAATAGTCACAAACACGGTGACAAATAAAATATAGAATATTAATTTTTCTAGCAAGAAATTACAAAAAAATTTTAAGAATCATTTTAATAATAAGTACAAAATTATGCTTTTTTTTTACTCTTTAAAGCATCAAACCGGTGACTACATAGTTCAAGGTAGTTTGGGAATGATGGACATTATTATTATTACAAAGTTTCTGATGTCAATGAAACAAAAAGCTAATAAAGTAAACCAAATGATTTTTTGCTGTTTTTGTAATTATGTATTCTAATTTTTTGTTTATATTATGCAATTTTTGTTATTTTAAATTTTAACATTAAAAAAATTTAATTTTACTTAATATATTTCTTTTCAAACAAGCGGTTAAGGACTCTTAATGTAATCTAATATATTTACCTTAAAATTACTTTCTATTTTGTTCAATTTTGCAATAATTTTTTTTCTACTCCCAGTTTAAAATTTTACAATTTTATTAAAAAAAATTAAAGTCCTCATTTGTACGAATAAACATTAACCAATAAAAATAGACCAATATTGGGTCCACAAGGGTCATAATTTCGAGATAAAATTTTGACTTCCAATTAAAATTTTAGAAATTTAATCAGGGGCTGCACATCTTCGGGTCATCGCATTGCTATTAAATTACTCATTTATAAATTTTGACCAATAAAAAATGTAAATATTAACTATTGAGTCAAAAATGGACATATATCATTGTTGTACAAACATTTCTCCTAAGAGGTTTAAGGAAAAAAACATAAACTTTTAGAGACTTACTTATATTTAATTACTCTCTGACATTGGAGAATTATTGCGCTAAGACTTAAGTAGTATCTCTTTACAACTAAAGCTCATAGAATTGTATTAATATATTGGCCAATATCTCAGAAACTGTTTGACTTATAAAAATATATTTCATATAAAAGTTTTTTATTTTTAATAATACTACAATTTTGCAATGATAAGTTATTTATTATCTCAAATAGTTACGTGGATTGGGAAATTGCCGCTTCAGTAAAGTTCTCTGAAAATCATTTTCATGGGGAAATGAAAATGACTATTTTGTTTATAATCATAATCAAAGCCTAGATAAGAATTTTAATCAAAATCGTTAGAGCCGATTTTGAGAAAATCGAGTTTTTTTAATCTTTTCGCCCTTTAGTAAATTACTCTTAGTTTTAGGGTTAGACAGACACACAGACAGATTGCATTGCAAAAACCACTTTTTATGATTCGTGGGGGAGGGGGGCATAATGAAACGTTGACATCCATCAACATCTCTGGTTAGATTTTTTTTACAGTCGCACAACTTTACCTCTAGTGTTGGAAAAGTTATAAATATATATATATATATATATATATATATATATATTTGCATATAGCTTGAAAATTTTTGGTTTTATAAAATTTTGTTTGAGTTAAAGATTTATATTATAAATATATCTACGTATTTGCAATGATAAGTAATTTTGTATCTCAAAGACTTACGGAGATATTATAAACAATTAGAATTTACGCATCAGACCGGAACCCTTAAAGTCATTCTGACGAAAAATTGAGAGTAGCAATTTTGTTTCTAATTTTTATCAATTTTTAGAAATGAAATGTAATCAAAATCACTTCAAGACGATTCTGATAAAATTGATTTTTTTCTTTTTCGCTTATAAGGAGACTACCCTTAATTTTAGGGTTATACATACCCCAAAAAACCTTCGGGGCAACCCTATGACAACCCAACCCTAGATACCAAGTTTTATTCCAATCGGTAAAATAGTTTAGGCTCTACGCCAAGGTACAGACAGGTAGACAGACAGACAGACAGGCGGATTTGCAAAAACAAACACTTTTTCGTATTCGGGGGGTCATGAAATGTCAACATTCATCAACAATTCGAGTTCGATTTCTTGACGATCACAATACTCTCTCTACCTGTAAGATAGCGAGAAAGTAAAACCAAGAATAGTGAATGTGTTAGTGAGTAATCCTTTAATTTTAAGATATATAAGAAAAGTGCCCAAATATAATCGGTCATTAACATAATTTATTAATCATGCTTATTTACGTAGCATAATATGATAACCATAAATATATTAAACTTTCACTTTACATCAAAATGTTAATTAATGGGTCAGATGGCGTAAACTGTTTTGCATCCAAATTTATAAAACAATATATTTTACGATAGTACAATATACAACAATAATACAATAGTGTAGTTGTAGTTTAAAATAATTTATTTAGAAAAATTGTTCATTTATTGCATTGCTTATTTTCGGCCTAAAAAAGAATATTTTTACTTTCTAAATGTGATCTTTTTTTGAATAATTAAACTTATTCTTAAATTTTTAAGTTTAAATTATATTAAAACACTAGGAGCATTAATTTTACATCGACTATTTTGAGAAACGCGTAATTTCACATTTAATAAAATATTACTTTTAATAAATACAAATATTGTGTGATGAGGACAAAAGTCACGAGAAAACCTTGGATTCAATAATTTAACGTTTTAGATAAACTCTAAGAAAAATGTTTCAAACTCACGTTCATATTTCTGAAGCGAAAAACAAGGTAGATAAAAACAGACATTCATGAAATTACAATTTATTCAAACATAAAACAAGGTAGATAAAAACAGACATTCATGAAATTACAATTTATTCAAACATAAAACAAGGTAGATAAAAACAGACATTCATGAAATTACAATTTATTCAAACATAAAACAAGGTAAATAAAAACAGACATTCATGAAATTACAATTTATTCAAACATAAAACAAGGTAGATAAAAACAGACATTCATGAAATTACTATTTATTCAAACATAAAACATAAGCAAACTTGGAACCAACGAAGCCCATTTGTTTAAAAAATAGGTTCACATTAATATTAAAAACAGCAACATGGATATAAACTTTTAACAACTCTATTCAATATTTTCATTAATACTGTCCTGGCATCGCCCTCAATTATATAGAATACAACATTTTATTACTAAAAGAATAAGTAAAAATACATACATAATAAATTAAGTTTCTGGAGCTATACAATTATTGTGAATTGAGATAATTGATTATGAGGGAATTCAACGAATTACAATGTAGAATTTAAATGAAAACAATAATTGAATGTATTTGTAAACAGTACAAAAATAAATCTAAACCGATTGTTTCTTAAAATACAAAATATTTTCAAAAAAAAAAATGTGTGTTATTAATAGTTTAGCTCATTGAAAGATGTGCACAATTAAGTTAAAAATACATTTAAATAAACTTGATATGCTAAATGGTTGTAATTGGCCATTAAATTGATTTAATAAATTAAACAAGATTCACTCATATTTATTTTGATATATTTATAGGCTTTATAAGAGTTTTAAACAATTTACTAATTTTTGAATGAACATCAACTGTCATTAAGTTGAAATGCGTTGTTTTCCTTCATTTCCCCAAAGTTTTGTTTTTGTGTTTTGAGACGCTTTCCCAGGCGTAGCTCCATATTATATTATTTGGTTTGAAAAGGTGATAGAGCTCTACTATCTATTATATTCATTTTTGAAAATATGAAAAGCGATAATACTAAAAAAAAATCAAGACCCCAATTAATGCAATTCAGTGACATTAGATTTTTTTAATATTCAAAATAAACTAAAAGGTATTTTTTAGTTTCCATACGGAAAAAAAAGGATTAGCTACAAAATATAATCGGTTTGCATCTATTTTAGAACTGCAGATATAGTTGTTCCAGAAGACACCCATTTTTCAACAAAATCAACCCCTGTAATGGGGGGGGTTCTGACTAGAAGGGTGAAAACCTCGAAAATTCCTAGTTAAGCTTAAGGTGAATATAAAAATAAATTAAAATAAATAATTAATATATAAATATGGATTTTTTTTATTTTGGGTGGAGTTCCCCTTTAACCCGTTAGACAACTCTTATGTGTATAATAATGGAGTAAGTTGGGGTAGGTAGGATTTAACAGGAAGTGAGTCCGCATTTGGAAAAGGTTGTAAACATGTTGCAGGCTTACAATATATAATATAATATAAAAAATTAATATATTAAAACTAACCTGAACATTATTTCCAGACACATTAAAAATACATAAAATAATTCTATTATTAGAGTTTGTATTACAATGATTGTAATTTCAGATGTAATTCTCCATGGTGTAATTGAGTAGATTACTCTTGGCTTTCTTCATGGAACTTTTACTGTCACTATAATGATATTATCAACACGGTGAGTTGATCAGTAGCGTTGATACAATGACAATAAATCCCTGGAAGAAAGTGTGGATCATCTTGGCCGCTAGAACAGAACAACACAAGAGAGTAAATATATGTCCTTGATGGTTTGTGGCCGGGGTTCGACCCTTCAATATCTTGAATATCTGTCCAGGGTGTCCTGGAATGTTGTCAATACATTTTCTCTTTGTTTAAAAAGTTTTGACAAAATTCCAGGACCACCTTGACAGATATTCAAAATCTGTTGATATTAGCCTGTGTAGAAAACTAAACTCTATGTCGCTACTGGAGAAATATTTTATTTATTTCGACCGAAAAAATGTAATGCTATAAAAAATGTAAAAATACTCGCACTCCCTTCTGCCACACCTTAAATGTTTTGGTGAAATTGTCTAAAATAAGAATTACTTAACAAAATAAACTAATAATATTTTTTATGAAACGACAGAAATGGTCGTTACTGTCGCAGAATAGGTATATCAGGGTATATTATATGAGAAAAAATGTAGATATATATATATATGTATGAATGTGTAAATGTTAAATAAAATGTAGATAAAAATAAATAATATGAAGACAAAGTGGAAATAAATTAAAATACTACTCTTAGGACTGCTTGATGCGGCGTATTATCGGAAAGCTACATGTGTATCTGTTTTAAATTTGTATTGAAATTAAATATTTCTTAAGTTTAAGCCCTGAGTAGGAGTACACCCGGCTGATTCAAGGCGAGCCTGGCATTCAGTCCGCCTGTCCACTGATGTCGTGACGACGGTAAGTTGAAGGTATAGGACGGGCGTCTCACCTGCACCGCCATTTCTCTCTTGCGCTAGTTTCTGATTAGTGAGTGTGGCGGTGAGCACGGAGGTGACGGTTCTGTCACGCACCTGATCGCGCACAGCGGCTGTGCAGCGCAGCACCATCACGCCCCTGGGGCCGTGGAAGTGGCGCCGCTCCAACTGGAAGTGCAGACCCAGGCTCCTCGTGTGAAGTCCCTGAGTGTCTGTCTCGTCCGTGGCAGGCCGCAAGTGCCACCGGTCCACCTGCACAAGGAGCATCTACCACCTGCACACCTGCGCAAGGAACATCTACCACCTGCACGCCTGCGCAAGGAATATCTACCACCTGCACAAGGAGAATCTACCACCTGCACAAGGAGCATCTACCACCTGCACACCTGCACAAGGAGCATCTACCACCTGCACAAGGAACATCTACCACCTGCACACCTGCACAAGGAACATCTACCACCTGCACGCCTGCACAAGGAGCATCTACCACCTGCACACCTGCACAAGGAGCATCTACCACCTACACACCTGCACAAGGAGCATCTACCACCTGCACAAGGAGCATCTATCACCTGCACAAGGAGCATCTACCACCTGCACAAGGAGCATCTACCACTTGCACAAGGAACATCTACCACTTGCACAAGGAACATCTACCACCTGCGCAAGGAATATCTACCACTTGCACAAGGAACATCTACCACCTGCACAAGGAACATCTACCACCTGCACAAGGAGCATCTACCACCTGCACAAGGAGCATCTACCACCTGCACAAGGAACATCTACCACCTGCACAAGGAGCATCTACCACCTGCACAAGGAGCATCTACCACCTGCACAAGGAACATCTACCACCTGCACAAGGAGCATCTACCACCTGCACAAGGAGCATCTACCACCTGCACAAGGAACATCTACCACCTGCACAAGGAGCATCTACCACCTGCACAAGGAGCATCTACCACCTGCACAAGGAACATCTACCACCTGCACAAGGAGCATCTACCACCTGCACAAGGAGCATCTACAACCTGCACAAGGAACATCTACCACCTGCACAAGGAACATCTACCACCTGCACAAGGAACATCTACCACCTGCACAAGGAGCATCTACCACCTGCACAAGGAGCATCTACCACCTGCACAAGGAACATCTACCATCTGCACAAGGAGAATCTACCACCTGCACAAGGAGAATCTACCACCTGCACAAGGAGCATCTACCACCTGCACACCTGCACACCTGCACACCTGCACAAGGAGCATCTACCACCTGCGCAAGGAATATCTACCACTTGCACAAGGAGCATCTACCACCTGCACACCTGCGCAAGGAACATCTACCACCTGCACACCTGCACAAGGAGCATCTACCACTTGCACAAGGAATATCTACCACTTGCACAAGGAGCATCTACCACCTGCACACCTGCGCAAGGAACATCTACCACCTGCACATTACTGAGTATTCACCAACACTTGCAACGTCCCATCACCTCTGTTGGAATGTTAGTATTTCTCACCGCGTCATCCGTAGTGACGTGTACTCGCCATCTCTGCTGAAATAGAAGAAGGGGACCAATGTTGCACCCCATACTCCATCTGGGGGTTTGGGAGATTTAACAACCACCCCATCCTTCCACAATATCGAGACAAGTGAATATACTCATGACAACTCCAGATAGCCATGTGTGCTTGCCTTTGCTTGAAGATAAGTAATTATTTTATTTAGTGTTAGAACAATATTCTTCAAGCCTTGCTGTCTGAAAGTAGTTTCCTCGCGCATGCGTGACATGTATGCGAGACGTGCGCTTGTAACGAGCTACAAGTACCGAGCTCTATCAAATGGGAGAACACTCGCCCTCTGGCCTGTTGAACTCTAACTACGGAGCACATGTGCCGCGACCTCCTCTCCCTAGCAGACAGTCCCACGGACAAAATGGAGGTGTGATTCAACTGTCTGCTCATGAAGGAAACCACGCTCTGCTACCACATTTCCCTGGTAACAGCCTTTACTTGCCAGGAAGCGTGGGAAATAACAGTCAACAATAACAGTACCTATATATTATTTGTTATAAGAGAAATGGATGATACACAATATAAATTACAAATGCAGTAATATCGCTTAAAGCGAGTTAAGTTGAAGACTTGGTAGTTAAACATAATATTTTATAAGATAGCAAAATGACTAGAATGTTCTAAGTAAGATACTTTAACTTAATCATATTGTTCTTATTAGGTATTTACATAAAGAGTAATAGAAAAACCGACTAAACTTTAGTACTTAAGTTTCTTCATTAAAGTTGTATTTTCAAACTACAATTACTATTGATAAAATGAATAGTTTGTCTGTCATGAGCCCCGTGCGAAGTCCGCACAGAGTTCTGGAATTTAAATATTAGCAGCCCCCGTGCACCTAGAAGCCGGAGTTTGACATTTTTGATAAGATTTTTAAAAATTAATTTAAAACCAAGTAGGAAGCAAAAAGACCAAGAAAACACAAGGTTTATATATATATATATATATA
>CABFOW010004751.1:0-13767 GCA_902141385.1 Timema californicum | reverse complement strand
TATATATAAAAAATTAACTTCCACGTACAGTAAACTCAGTAGAGTGAAACCATTTCTCCTGAGTGAAAAATAGGAATGTAATCTTAATTTGTTTTAACGTTGTGAAGTGTTTTTTACCTTGACCTCGTTGATGTACCAAGCCAGGATTGAAGGAGGGTTCGACTTGGCTGACGTGCAGTTACCAGACACGAAGTCCCCTACAGAGTACGATGACATTATTCCTTGTATCATAGGGTCATCCCGGGGTAACGCTGTAACAAATACAACCATTACCAGTACTTACTCGAGAGAGGTAAAACCTACAATTATTGAGACAGTAAATTTGTACATTTTCACGTTTTGCATTTAGGATTACTTTATAAAGCATGATTTCAAAATGATCTTGTTTGGGACACCTCATTGGCACTACGAAGAACTTTCAAATAGCTATGCGAGGTTTTATTAATTATTCTTTAAAACTATTATTAACATGATAGTTGATGATACGACCATAGAAATAGTAATGAAGACCCTTGAAAATGTTTATTTTTTAACATCAATTTGTTAATCCAGATAGCACAAGTGGTATAGCAACAGTTTTAATGATTCCAAATTCTCTTAATGAGTGGTTGATTGTGAATTCGCAGGTCGGTTACAGCAACCGATCCCTTTAAATGTGACCCAGGGTGGTTGATATTTATTTAACGTCCATTTTATGTCACACACTAGAGAAATATTGCCATTGTGTTGTCAACAATGGTTAGCGACAAACCATGAACATTGTTAGAGCTTAGAGGTGTATAGGCTAATTTTGGTAGGAAATACAGTGTCTGGTACTTACTAAAGTTACTAAAACAGTTTTAATATATTAATACATCACGTCATGTTATATGCAGATGTCCCTTTTGATAGATATTATCAAGACACACAAAAATAGCTCAAATCATATAATAAAATAATATTGATGTTGGCCGCAGATAAACATGTTTTAATCCTCTCTGATGGTCTTACAACCAAATCAGGCTGTTCCTGTCATGGATTCTGGTAGTTAATGAGCAACTAACTAAAATAAAATGACTTAAATTATTTATATACGCCAACCTTAGTCCAGCCTACAGATAATATAACAGTACTCTGTATCGGTGGTCACGCGGACTAAAGGTCAAGCTCGCATACTCTAGCTCGCTAGCGACCAAGGTGTTGGGCTGGTTTTGACCAAATATAAATATATTAGCGGTTTCTATTCGTGGAACTGAGGCGTCGCAAGGAGTCATTTTACATTAGCAGTATGAACTACAATATTAATCATCAATACCTTCATGCTTCACAATGGTAGGAACCATCAGACTCGAACATTAAATTAATAATAAATTAGGGTGACCTGGCGGTCCAGGGGTAAGGTGTCAAACTTCTGTGCTAGGAGTCCAGGGTTCAATCCTCGGTCCCAGCACAGATTTATCTGATTGCCAAACCCTTCCTTTACCTATGATAAGACGTGTATTAATCACAACTTTTGAATGTGGGGAATTCCAGGCCTCCACAGTGTTTCGGATACCACGTTAAACTGTAGGTAGGTCCTCCATTTCATCTCAAAATAACCCTACCATTACACATTATCTTAAGTGCATACAACCCCAATGGGTCGTAAGACGCGGTGATGATGATGATGATGATGATGATAATAATAATAATAGTTCTATAAGCCATACATATAATATTCTAGCATAAGTACCCAGTGGTGCTCGGGGTAACTGCGTCCTTTATTGCGCGGTTACCCTGGGGGACGGTTTGCGTTGCGTCAAACAAACAAACAGAAAATACATCTTCATTTTATTTCTACTTTATGAGTTTTTAATTACGGTAATTAGAAAATGTAGACAAAGAGCTAACATTCCAACTTCGAGTGGACGTGTTAAACTTCAGACCCTCTTCGTGCGATGGACATCACTCAATGCTCAGGATAGACAAACTCTTCATTTTATTAATATAGATAAATAGAGTATATTATTTGGTGCGCATGCGTGAACAGAAAATAGCCGAGGTACAAGATCTTGAGGGCAGGTAGGTGGGATGGAAGCTCCCCCGGGGGTTAAAACGGGAACCAAGAGAGATCCCCCGGGATCTTCACGAGAGAAGAAGAAAGAGGTCCTCAACCTGATGCTACATAATTGAACTGCTTGGTGCAAGACCGCACGCACGTCTGCTCGGATGATGAAATACGCCGGAGGAGCTCGTAACAAACAAGACGGCGAGTTTATATGTAAAGCAGTGGTCCATGATTAAATAATATTCATATTTGATTGCAGTTGATTCAGTATTTTGTGGGAGTTACTGATTATTCAGCTCTGTGTTGGAGGGAACTAGTTGAGAAAAGAGGCTTAAACTTGTAAATGGAATTCTGCCGGGCCGTGGGATTCAACCATCTCTTCTCGAAATTAATAGCTTACTGTATGGCCCCGGGAGCTAGACAGTTCATTGCCACACTAACACTATTACACCCTATCTCTGGGTAGTTATATCCATTACATCCCATTACACCAGATCTAGTTCAGTTTCATTGTAAAGTTAGCCTCCCATTTGCGCATGGGTATTCCTTTTGTCTCACTTGTTGGGGAAATGAACCCAGGTCCTCGTAGATTGCTCTCCCTCACACAACAAGATATATTGTCAAACTCGGTCTAGCACCTCTCAACAATAGTGAGTTATTTTAAATTGTTCTATTGAGATATCATATTCATGGCTTAGTGTTTATGAGATCGGCCGCCAAATGGAGTGATTTTTTATTATTAATATTAATGAACTTAAAACTTTTTCAATGAACATCCTTATCATTAAAATTACTATAGGCCTTTTTCCATGTATGTTTACAAATAAAATTTAGGGTACATTTTGAACATTTGCATTAAACAACCATGTATGTTCAATGTCAATCCATTCGTTCAAAGCCCCTTCCACCCAACGGATGCTTTATTTCCATCACACACCGTCATCTATTTAATAGCCGTGCACCCAACATACTCTCATAGAACATACTCCTCTTCACTACTACTCTCAACATATTCCTATTCACCCGATCCCACGCTTTTTCCGGATCGACGATTGCAAAATAAACTGACCTCATTACTGCCACACATGTCTCAATTACTTTTTGCGATGCAAATATATTTTCCGTACAACCTTTTCGTGGCATGAAACCACATTGCCCAAACCCCAAAACTTGCCTGCCGTATTTTCACGTACGCTCTCAACTAAGACTCCCCTAAAAACTTTGCCCGGGATACTGAACAAAATAATTGCCCTATAATTCTTCCATTCACTCTTACTTCCTTTATATCTGTACAAGACGGCCTTCTAACAGTCATCAGGAACATTGGAGATCCCAGCACACTCATTGAACAACTCACACAATCTGACAAGTAGTACCATGCTCAGTCTTCCAGTCATTAGGAACAGTGGAGATCCCAGCGCACTCATTGAACAACTCACACAATCTGGCAAGTAGTACCATGCTCAGTCTTCCAGTCATCAGGAGCATTCGAGATCCCAGCACACTCATTGAACAACTCACACAATCTGGCAAGTAGTACCATGCTCAGTCTTCCAGTCATTAGGAACATTCGAGATCCCAGCACACTCATCGAACAACTCACACAATCTGGCAAGTAGTACTATGTCCCCACACTTGAGCTTGCAGCTTTGCCATTATTTAACACTTTCATAACTTTTAACATCTCAGTATCATTGATTCTTTCACCCCTCATAAAATATCCTCTGTTTTCAACTAGTTTCTTTACGTTTTCCCTATACAATTGCTCAAAATACTCCCTCAATCGCTGTCTTGTATTGTTTTCATCCCAGATCCTCTCCCTTCGTTCATTCTGACTGGCACAGGTTTCTCCTTGCACTCCTGGTTTCGTTCTCTTTAACTACTTCCAAAACATCTTCTTATTTCCTTCAAGATTATTCTGCATCCTCTCCTTCTTTTAATATCATTTGCTCTTTACGCTCCTTCACAACTTCCTTTGCATTTCTCTTTTTCTCTTTATATATGTCAACCTCTTTAGTTCTGTTTCAGCCTTAACAACGATCCCTCATTTGTATATTTTTTTCCTCTCACAGTTTCTTTTACCTGTTCCTTCCACCATGCATATCTTTATAAATCTATCAACAGAGCAATTCCACATATATATTCCGTTTACTCGACTACGGCATCTTTATTTTCTGTTCCAAGCACTTTCTATACCATTAGCATTTATTTAGGCATTCATTTCATGCTCTTGTAAAGTAAAATGTTGGCCCAGCAATCTTTCATATTGCGCTCTCTCACTTATATCCTGCAACTTTTCCACTTCCACTCTTACTTGCGTGCTATTCTTGCACTGCTTCCTCTCAAAATTCTTAACTAATTTAGTTGCCAAGATCATTATTTGTATATGTTTTATACAGCAATAAATATTTAGAGGAAACTTATTTATAACAAAAGTGTATTAATACGGACTTACAAAAAAAATGTAAAAATAAATAAAAATTAGGTGAAAACTTACAACAATATTTTATCAAGAAAATAGTAAAAAAAACTTAACACTAAACTTCTTTGTCAATATAAAATAAGCACATAAAATACTTTGCATTTGGTTTTCTCACAATGCGTCAAGATGAGTGCGCTAATATCAGGAACTATGTTACTAATAAAAACGTACTATACAAGATGAATATTTTAAAATATAGAAAAATTACCCACCATTTGCAAATAGGTTTCAGAAACACTGAAAAAATGTTAATTATAATCTAGGAATTAGGTTTTCCTTGGACAGTCAATTTGTATGTTTACACATGTACGGTTTACGCATGAGAAAATAAACCGTCCCTGTGGTTTATTGTCAAATAGAGGAGTAGGCCTACATCGTCCACATATTTGATATAAATAATATATTTGTAAGTTTCATCTGATGAAGGCTAGATTATATTCATAATGCTATCATAGTAAACGTGTTTGTGTGTGCCTCGTCTACCAACAAAATGTAAAACACTCCTAGAATGTACAGTTTTTTTTTAATATCGTAGGGCAATTTTTGAGCAACATATAATTTTCAAAAAATAGTATTTGGGAAACTACCTCTAAGCGAATTTTCTCCCCAAAAGTAGGTGTACAGTATTATTTGTCATGTCAAATACACCCCAAATATCCATTTTAAACACAACATCAAATAAATATAAGATATTAGTCAATAAACAACCCTTATTTTAAGGGCTATAATTAAAATTTAAAAATCAGCTGAAGGTAATACCCCATAATACCAGAATATTAAGTTTTAACAGACTCCATCAAACAGCTTTGGTTGTGTCCCCAGGTACAGACAAACAGAGGTTGTGTCCCCAGGTACAAACAAACAGAGGGACACACAGAGTCCACAGATATACTTCTGTTATGTCCCCAGATTCTATAACCTTGTCACAACAAGTAAACAACTTGAGGTTTTCATTCACTACCCTGGCACCAGTTGACTCGTATCAGCAAGACCGCGACTCTACAACACATCGCAACACTGTATAATATTTGACTGAATCGATGCCTGTGGTTCATTCTCCGTCATGAGTACCAAGCCGCGCCCAAAGAAAAAATAAGAACAATATGCATGAGCGCGCTGCGCTCTATCGGCTGTGTTCTCATTGAACTGTTCTTTCCACACGCACCTGGAAAGGCATGGTATGTCCTAGTATGTTTGAGACTCATGCTACACCTTTCCCCTCTCTCCCTCCTATTGTTCCCGCACCTTGAGAACAAGTGGTAAATTCATAGTATATATAATTGTAGGAGTCTGTGATGTAGTCACACATTACATATTGGCTTCAAGGTGAGAGACGTTGTCATAAGCTTATTAATGTTGGAGTATTATAAATTACCTTTGGACTTAAACTATTTTAACTTATTCAAAATTATCGTTTCTGGACTTATAAAATTTAAACTTATTGATTATTAACTTGGAATTCACATCTGATGGACTTAGTATATTTGGGCTCTTAAAGCCATGGAAATATTTTAATTCTATTCAAGGTTAGTTCAAACCGTGTGTCCTATCTTTGCATTATGATCTCTTTGGGGGACATTTGGTCTCTGTGATTTTACTTGAGATTTCAGCTTGTCCACCCAACGGATGTTTTTCTACCCTTTGGATACCGACCATTTGGGACGGCTATTAACTGATAGCGTCGTTCGTAGGCTCTACTTATTTCAATATTTTGTAGGATTAATATAATCTTGTTATTTATTGGAAGATTCTTTAATATTGTTGGTAATGTCTAAAGTTTATTGTTTGTTAGTTAAAGATGGGTCGCAAGTTGGCAAGATTGTACTGTAGACTTCGTTTTAATAATTAAATGTTTGAGCAGGCCACTTAGTAGCGTCGTTGTAAAAATTAAAGTTTGATGTTTTGGCAGATGATTTCAAATAGAGTTCTGTTCAGTTATGAGGATGATCATTTAATGAAGCTATGTTGTTATTGTTTCAACCAGATGAGAGCAGCCGTTAAGGGCAATTAGATAATTATTTTTGCATTTATAAGATTGTATCCCTGATTAGTTATTAATGCCTAGGATCTTTGATTTAACTGTAAATCACAATTATGACCGGGCTAAGGATATCAAACAAAGATTGTTGTGAAGGTCAAGTTAAAATATATTATATCATGTGTTTATAGCCACCATTTATGGGTGAGAGTAGGTGTCTTGCGAGTGTCAAATGTTGGTTGTCTGTAGTTATGACTGGTGCGAGACAGCCCTGCCAACTTGTCACGTTGTAACTTACCTTTCATTACTTCTCTAATATTGTATAATGCCGTTTTTAACTTTAATTACTTCCAATGGCTCATTAAACCTGTGTGTGACAATTAAGGCTTGTTCATTTCAAACTTATTTGAGCGCCTAACGCTTTGAGATGTCTCACTCGGCTCATCAAGTTGTATATGTTTGTTACTTAAATAAAATAACTCTCTTGTTACCCTCCCTGACTTATTTATGAGTGGAGATGAGGGGGGGGGGACAGGGGTTACAATAAAGAAGCTGCGCTGAACGCATATACATAATTACGCTGGTTAATTAAGGATTATGAAGACTGAATTTAGATAAAATGTACACAAATTTCCACGAAGAGAGAGTAAAAAACCATTTAGAATAAACTTTGTATATCCGACCAGTATTGGATCACAATCCTCCCGGTAATCAGCAGCCTAATCTAGTGTGAGAGTGATACCTTAAACCATGCATCCACCAATGTGTTAGTGAGAGTTAATTTATTATAAAAATATTAATTTAATTTATAATCGAAGACGGGGAGATCGAGGTTCGAATCTCGGTGGGGTGAACTGGGGTTGGTTTTTCCTAAATAGTTTTCCAATCCCCCTCCACGCAAATGCGGGTTCACTTCCTCTAATTCATCCTTACCAATTCCTAATCCATTAGCGTAATCAGTACTTAAAGCGTATAACCCGAACAGGTAGTAAGACGTGGTGCTAATTAATTTAATTTATAATCAATAACAACAGTTAAGACAAAATATTTTAATCGATAGTTTTGAAGGTTCTCGAAAGAAGTCAGTTCCATAAAATTAAACACAATTGCAACTTTTTAAAAACTAAATCACCCATAAGCTTATTAACATTACGATATTTGATTTATGAATGTTCCTTTTAATATCATGTTAAAATGTTATCAACGCCGACCCACAACCAAACCAAACAGATTGTTTGTACTTAGTAATGTGTTCTCCGTCCCGCTCTCCCCTGCTCTGGTCGTTATTGCAACCACCCTGTACGTTCCCTCGTGACCACAACTAGTCCACGTTAGCTACCATTAACTCCCGCGAGCTGACAACTGCTAGAATTAATGTTGTCCCTTCCTCGCCCATGTTCAGCGTCGCACGAAATAAGGCTACGACGAGACATTTACAATTTGTTACCAATAGTAATCGGTTACGTTGACAGTCGTGTGGCCGAGATTAACTTCTCTATCCAAACTGAAGGTGTATGTGTGTGTTGGGGGATGTAATATTATTATTATTATTATTATTATTATTAGCATCGCGTCTCACTACCCGTTCGGGTTATACGCTTTAAGTACTAATTACTCTAATGGATTAGAAATTGGGAAGGTTGAATTAGAGGAAGTGAACCCGCATTTGCGTGGATGGAGAGTGGAAAACCATTTAGGAAAAACCACCCCCAGTTCATCCGACCGAGATTCGAACCTCGATCTCCCCGTCCTCAGCAGTCAAGCTCAACACTACAAGCGCGTTGGCCAACTACGCCACCGAGGCGGGTAATTAAAGTAATTAGCTTATACTCTAATAATTACTTAACGTGTATATTATACGACAGTAAGTGATTACGTTTGTTTGATCTAAACTATAATTTATATTGAGGACTAATCTACAAAGAATGTCTACTTTGGATCTGGGCTGATGACGAGTCTAATATCTGTAACATTGTAGGCAGTTTATATTGGAAATGCTAACGAGCCGTCAGGAATGACAGGAGATGAAGGAAGCTATAACTCACGAGGAAACGGAACAAAGATCTAATTCCAATTCAGTTGCTCGCTAGAAGATGAACTTCATCAAATAATAATCCGATTGTTTCACAGAAGATAAGAAGAAGAAGAAGACTCTTGTACTAATTTCCGAGCAAGAGTAAATCTTTCCTCTTTCACAGATTCCGTTACAAACCTCTCTTTTATCATTTTTTTTCCCCCTTCTCTTACTATTCATCTCTCTACGCGAATCTACTTAATATACTCGAGAGATAATGAAACGAAAATATATATATTAATTACTTTTTAAACTTAAAACTATGTAGGTATTTAAATATTTGTTTTATATTAAGTGTATTTCTAGTGATAATTAGATGAGAAACATTTTAAATACAAATGAAAAGGTTTAATAGAACGCAGTGAAGCCCTTGAGAAAGAATTGTTGCTATTACCAAACTCTACTGATTGATTCTAATGGGGCAATGCTGTATTTATTTAGGCCCAGGATGTATTTTACCATAAAAATAACCAAAATATAGGGCCAGTTTCATAGTCAAATTTTAGTACGCCTCGAGTGCGGCGCTACACTAAGTACATGACGACACCTACCTAAACCAGAATGGAATGGGCCAGTTTCCTATGAGACAGCGGCCCATTCCATTCGAGTTTAGGTATGTGTCGTCTTGTACATAGTGTAGCGCCGCACTTGTGTCGTACTAAATTTGACTATGAAACTGGACCATAGACCTCAATTACCGTTTTCTTCCCCTTAACAACGTGACTCAAGTTGTGATTATCTAAGCCAATGGGGGAGGTGGATCGGATATGTAAACCAATAGAAACGTACGTCTTTATTTTGGAATGTTCAAATTAGGTTATCATTACTTCCATTAAAACAACAATTATGTACCGCAGTTTTTAATTAGAGAGTTAAACATTTGTGAAAGTGACTCCGTCCAATGAACAGCGATCATCCCCCGAGTTTCCGCCCCCCGCTCATCCCGTATTCCGTCCGTTACATCATCCGATCAGCAACATTGATGGATGAGGCTCCACGTCCTCTCTCCACCTTCCTTCTCTTCTTATCCTCTTTTTTTACGCTTCACTGAATCCTTTTACGTTCTTTCGTGCATCCATTCAAGGAAATAATCAGGTAGAGTAGACGGACTATTTTTCATTGGATCAAAGCTGATGAGCTATGTATGGATACAAACGTGAAGAGGTTTTCCTCTATTTTTAAAATGTATTTATAATAAATCAAATACGGTATTATTATATAATGTTATTTACTTTAAACTGGATGTAGTTTTATTTCGATGTGTGTTTTTTTAATGTAAAAAATTTAAACATGCACATTAAAATAGGCCCCAGTTCACTCAAACCTAATATACACAAAAAAAACACTTCAATATGGATAAACCTGCTCTTCACATTAGACTGGCTTCACAGTGATGGAGATGTCAGGGTTTGAAACTCAGTGCTACCACTTTCTATTTCCGAGATAGTGCACGTATATTACCTACAGTAGCCCCACGGCTTCTTTGGTGCTGACCGACAGTTCACAGCTGACTTCTGACAGTCAGCAATTAGGTATATACCTACATTTTGACCGTCAGAAGTGACAGCTGCTAAACACATGTTTTTACAGATAATATGGTTCGGCGTAGGGATACATAACTTGGTCTGGTAACTTTTCAAAGCAGTCATCTCTCAGATGTGAGCTGTCAGTCAGCACCAAGGAAGTCACGGGGATACTGTACATTTACTTTAATCTATCCAACTCATTGGTTTAAACGGGCAGTGAGACAGGGTTCACCAAACCACAAGCCATACTGTAGGTGACCTGGCGGTCTAGGGGTAAGGTGTCAGACTTCTGTGCTGGTGGTCCGGGGCTCAATCCTCGGTCCTGATACAGATTTATCTGATTACCAAACCCTTCCTTCACCTCTGACAAGACATCTTGTGAATGTGGGGATACAATCACCCTACCTTTACACATTAGCGCAAGTGCGTATAACCCGAACGGGTAGTAAGACGCGGTGCTAATAATAATAATAAGCCATACTAGGTTCCAGTCTATTATGAGAGCGATGTCTCGGAGCAGGGGTATCCAACTTGGTGAGGCAGGCCGCTACAGTTCAGGAGGACGTTATATATAATACATATAACCGACACCATGCACCAGCCCCTTGAGGGCACAAAGCCTAAGACCCGGGGCTACGTGAGCGATAGGCTCGAGTAAAGCTCCCACGGACCGAAGCAGGTGGTAGCTATTTATAGACATATACAGTAGCCCCACGGCTTCTTTGGTGCTGACTGACAGTTCACAGCTGACTTCTGACAGTCAACATCTAGGTATATACTTAAATTTTGACTGTCAAAAGTGACAGTCTGCTAAACACATGTTTTTGCAGATCATATGGCTCGGCGTAGGGATACATAATTTGGTCTGGTAACTTTTCAAAGCTTTTAGTTGTCATTGTGAGCTGTCAGTCAGCACCAAAGAAGCCATGGGGCTACTGTAGATGGAATACCGGGAAGAGTCTCACCCATGACTGTCATGTTGCCGCTGGCGACCACGGTGTTGAAGTTAGGAGCTTCTGTCGACACCTCACACCGGTAAGTGCCGCTACTGTTGAAACTGAGTCTCGTCAGCTTGATCGTGTTCATGTCGGAGGCGTCCAGCTGGGGAAACAGTTCAATCCTTGCCGTTATGCAGAGTAACACGAGTTTACCAGACTCATTTAAGAACAACGTATGATTAATACTAAATGTACCTAACCCAAGTGGACCGTTGGCGTGATGGCTGCAAACTACCACAATAAAATGTAATTATTGGTAAACGTTAGTTAGAATGAGTAATCACTCGACTATACAAGTACATTCAAAGGTTTACTGGTTGTATACAAAAACTGTCCACTACATTTTGAAGTGTTGGTGTTTCATTTTAAGAACAACGTGGCGAGATATTTAAATCAGCCCGGCCCCTCCTTCTAAATCTCTGTCTATTTGCTACACCATACCACTAGGTTATAATCGACTTATTTATTTTAAACAAACTGAAATATTTTATCTACTAATATACATTTAAAAAAAGACTCACGTGGAGATGTGAGCAAAGAATGATTGTTAAGATAACCCTCTGAGAACAGATCATAAAAGAAGGAAATTAGCTAATAATATCGGGTTTTTCGTAGGGGGGAACTATTTTCCCCGATGTTCTGGCACCATACCCTTTAAAATGAATGGTTGTTTGTCGCTATCAGTTTATCCGTTTTAAAAAGATTCCAACTGCCGAAAATAGTATTTTTACTCTCGTTACCCTGGTTCTCCATAATTCCTATAAAGCTGGATATTCTACCACTGATTGAATTACAATAACAATAATAATAATATTTAGCACCGCGTCTTACTACCCGTTCGGGTTATACGCTTTAAGTACAAATTACTCTAATGGATTAGGATGGAGGTAGAGTGGAAAACCATTTAGGAAAAATCACCCCCAGTTCACCCGACCGAGATTAGAACCTCGATCTCCCCGTCCTCAGCTGTCGAGCTCAACACGACAAGCGCGTTAGCCAACTACGCCACCGAGGCGGGTATTGAATTACACCTTTACTGCAAGTCCCCTGGACCACTTACATCCACGTTGATGCCCGACACGGGGAGAGAGTGCCCGTGCGGGGTGTTGCCCGGGATGTACCGGAAGAACTCGAAGTCGTCCTTGTACCACTTCACGGAGTACAGTTTGCCCCCGGCGAGGTCAAAGGTGCAACCGAGGGTGGCGGCGTCGTTCAGATCGGCGTGCGTCGGGACGTTCATTTCCAGGAGCTTTAACTGCTCCGACCCTGGAAACATCAGGCAGTTGTTTATACCTGATTCAGGAGAAGACAAACTTCACCTTTAATGTGCATACATCTCGTAGCGAGGAATTATCTACAGTATCGTAGTTAAAATTATAAACTACTTAGAGATACAATTATTTAAAAAATATTTTAAGTACGATACATTTTGTAAATATGTCTGGAGGTCTAGGGGTAAGATGTCAGACTTCTAAGCTGGCGGCCAGGGTTCAATCCTCGGTCCCGGCACAGATTTATCTGGTTACCAAACCCTTCCTTCACCTCTGACAAGACATCTTGTGAATGTGTGGAATGCCAGGCCTCCACCGTGGTTCGGATCCCACGTTAAACTGTAGGTCCTCCATTTCATCTCACAATCACCCTACCATTACACATTAGCGTAAGTGCGTATAACCCGAACGGGTAGTAAGACACGGTGATAATAATAATAATAATAATAATATTTTATATCCCTATTTATCTTAATATAATATCAATGCTATGGTTATAGCTTAATAAATAGATGAATGTAATAATATTATTGATAAAATCATTTTAATGTGATATATTTTCCTTATTGTACAACATTAAATTGTTGTTAACTTGATTTATGTCACGAGTTTTTACACACTCGATGTAGTGATCATTTTCAGAGTAGTTTAACAACATTAATACCGTATGATGTATGTTTCAATGACAGTTGAAACCTCATAATTAGTTCTAAAAACGTGGCTCAAACGCGGAGAATGTTTAAAACTCGATGCCAGAAATATTCCCACTAGCTCTAGGGTGGACATAAGAGACACCGCCACGTCACTAGTCTGACACCTTATATCAGTCAGACACATTTCTAAGTGGAAACTCATCTGCTGTGTCGAGGTCTGGCATCCACTTCTCTGGGGAACAGATACCTCCTACGAGGTTCCTCTATCCCATCATGGCTTTGTCCTTCGAGTGTAGCCACGCACGTAAAACGTGACCAGTGTACTAACCAAAAAGCAAATATTCACCGGACAACTTACCTAACTTGGTTAGCTTTTATTGGCAGGACTCGTTTTCCCTCCCTTCCAGGGGCAGTAACTCCCCGCAGGAGGTCAGGTTCGTGGCCTCAGGAATGATCCTAAAGGGGCTTTCAACCTGAATTGCCTGATGGGGACTTCATGGAAGATACTGGCTACCAACAGCTTAGTATGTGGTGACAGGGGAGCTCCTTCCTCCATTCACTCCCACTTAGATGACCTCAAGAGAGTTTAAAAACCTTCTGGATGTTGATTGGGGGCCGCCACCCAGGAGTAGCTCTGCCAGGACTAACGGACGGTGAATATCCCGTGAGAAAGGGCGGGGAGTCTCTTGTCCACTCAAAGTTAGGGTAGGGAGTCTCTTGTCCAGTCAAAGTTAGGGTAGAGAGTCTCTTGTCCAGTCA